>SDEE01000113.1:0-97871 GCA_004126415.1 Candolleomyces aberdarensis | reverse complement strand
GGGTGTTTGTTACCGACGCAGGTTAAGTTGGCGGTGGCTGGAGATCCGATGCAAAGTAGCACTAAGGTTGGTCAGTTTTAGGCATGGTTACGGTGTTCCAAGAGAAAACTTGTTTAACCTGATCAAGTCTACCAGACATTATAAGGCATTACCTGACCATCTGCCATCCTGGTAACTCTGGTACCCTAGATACCGATGCTAAAGCCATATATGCTCTTGTCTACACCCCACAGAAAACCTGATGGACATTGATCATTCGTGATGAATCCGTGGCAGCAGTGTTTGTCCTTGTTGCATTCCAAATTGAACCTGGCCTTGTACAGGTCGACTCGCCGGACGCGACGGTTCAACTCTTTTTGTTTCCTTTTTGCTTTGACGCTGCCACCAGGCAACCCTAGAATCGCGTATTTCTCCAATGAAGCGCGTAGCAGAAAAGCAGCTCATCAAGGATGACGGAGACATGGATGGGGTGCGTGTTTTGTTCGTGTGCGGTGCATTCGAGTTGCTGATTTGCGCTGCCTGTTAGGATGAAGGTGATGATGTTGGAAAAGGCTTCAAGAGAGCGGATGAATCGGTGCTAGCAACTAGAAAGTGCGTTTCCAATCCAAACTAGCCGTCCTTTGGAATACTGACTTTTGTACTAGAATTCGTGCTCTACCGAAACGGACTCAAGCTTCTGCTGCCGGTTCAAGTGCCCCAGCAATGACGTGGAGTGCTCCTGCTGCTGGTAGCGGCTCGGCTGATGTACGTTGTTTAGATTCTGATACCAAAAGTGTTCAATTTAGCCATTCCGTTGTAGGAACCTGCACCGGTGTCCAAGTTCTCTGGGTTCACTGGCTTCGGGGCTGCTGCATCATCGAAATCATTCACTTTTGCACCATCTACTTCCACAGCCGCGTCCAACGCTGCTCCACCAAGCAGTTCGTCGCTGTTTGGTGGCTCGACACTGGCCGCTGCGCCTTCCACGACTGCTGGAGCCTCGAGCACTGCAAAGACTTTTGCTTCATTCCTTGGAACTGCTTCCAACGGTGTTGAGACCAAGCCTGCCGCTTCTTCATCGGAAGAAGACAAGCCAGCCGTGGCATATTACAGCTCCCTTCGCGGTTTGAACGTTTCTTTCCTCAAAGCGATCAACAAGTATATCGAGGAAGACCCATTCGTCGATATTTCGGAACTGCTTGAACGTTACAAAAGCCTTCGAACGACCGTTCAGAAAGAATTTGATTCTAAACCAGGCTCGACATCAAATGCTACCTCAAATGCAGCCCCTGCACCTTCTCCCCCGAAAACGTTTACCATGCCGGTTCCACCGTCATCGACCACATCGTTGACTGGTGCCTTCAAGCTGCCGCCATCTTCCACTTCTTCCGACTCTAGCGCACCACTGGCGGGTGGATTTGTCTTCAAAGCCACATCAGAGGCGACTACCTCGCCATTCACTCTGCCCTCGTCGTCTAAACCGTCGGAGACGTCCTCTTCGCCCTCACCCTTCTCGCTCGGAGCGTCCAAGTCGAGTACGACCACAAGTTCAACTTCATCATTTACATTTGGTGGTCCGCCTAAGGATACGGCCTCATCGACAACTTCGAGTCCTTTCACATTCGGTACTCCAGCAAAAGAAACCACTTCGTCTTCATCAACCTCCGGAGGTTTCGCTTTTGGCGCCCCAGCAAAGGACACGGGCTCGTCATCATCATCTACGTTGGGAGGCTTCTCTTTCGGTGCCCCGGCGAAAGATACAAGCTCGTCGTCAAGTTCGACAGGCTTCTCCTTTGGTGCTCCAGCTAAAGACACAAGCTCATCAACAACATCACCTTTCACGTTTGGAGCGCCTCCCAAACCCACCTCATCCGCGTCCTCGACTTCCCTCCCTTTCTCACTCACGCCGTCTTCGTCTGGTTCTTCTACTCCCAAGAGTATATTTAGTGACAATGCCAAATCGGAGGTCAAGGAGAAGCCTGCTGCTGCAAGCAATCCATTTGGAATGCCTTCGTCAACCTCGACGTCCAGTCCATTTGGCACGTTTGGCAAACCGCCCGGCTCCTCTGGAAGTTTGGGTAATCCCGTCGGGTTTGGCTTTGGAGCAGCTGGTGCCGCCTCTGGCGGTGACGCGAAATCAGGATTCTCGTTTGGCTCTTCATCTGGTGGAGGTTTCTCCTTCGCTTCTTCGCTGGAGAAGAAGAAAGAAGACAGTGCCATGGCAGACGAAGGTACCAAAAAGGATGAGGCTAGTGCAGAAGATGGGGCCGCCAATCCTGTTGCGGCTGTGTTCGGTGCCAATCCTCATGATGAGGAAGGTGAAGGAGAGGAGGAAGAAGAGTCTGTTCATTCTATCAAGAGCAAGGCGTACAGGATGAAGAAAGCCGATGAAAAGGGTGGCGTTGGATGGGTGGAGATTGGCTATGGTGAGACTTCTAGCTCTTGCTTTTTTCTGAATGAAACTAAATCAATATTTATTAGGTATCCTTCGTTTGAAGAAGCACAAGGAAACCGATGCAAGGAGGATGTTGCTTCGAAACAGTACTACCGGGAAGATCAACATCGTAAGCTTCAATATCTTTCATGTTGGGGGATGTGTTGGCTCATTTTTCCTAATAGAACTTCAAACTGTACTCTGGCCTCAAACCTTCTCAAACCAAGAAGGCCGTCACTTTCGTCGGTCACGATAACGGCACGGCTCAAACCTACAGTATACGTGTCGGGACGGAGGAACAGGCCAAGGAACTGAAGGAGGCTATCGACAGGGAGATTGCTGCTATCAAAGCCAAGGAGTAAAGCCCTTTCCAATCCCAAGTAGCACCGATCATATGTGGTCCCAGAATCCTCACTCATGCACCTCTTCACACACACATACTCCCTTTGATTATTCAGAATCATAGTTCCCGTATGCCTCGCTAATAAGTAGATTGCGGACCCTTGTAGAAATTCCGATTCAGGACGGATGTCCGGCCAAAAAGTTGACTGTTACCCCGATTCTCTTCGTCCCTGTCATTTCACGCACATGCAGACCCTAATACCTGCCTGCTGACCGGGTCGGCCCAGTTCGTCCCTTATTATTGTATTGTACATTGATGGGTATATCAGTGATGCTAGTTGTCCTGCCTGCCTTCCTATTCCCTGCTCTTTAATGTTGATGCCAATGTATTTATTTGCCGCTAAAGTGACTCTGAGCGTTGTGCCATGTCGCGTTAAGAACGAAGGCTTCGCTGAGGAGTAACTCAATTTCGTGGTCGCCCCACCCTTGCGTTGGTAGTGATTGGAGGAATATGATGATGTCCTAAGAGCAAAGAGATGAGGAAAGGTCCTCAGGAGATGAATGGAGTGATAGCTGACCTGGAAGTCCTTGTGCTTGAGCTTATCGCTCCATCGTACCAGGAAAGCGCAACAGACGTAAAGATGAAACTGGGAAAACGCATCTGCGCCTTCTGCCAGGTAGGTATCCCACATTCTGATGGTATTCTGCACGCTGATTTCTCGCATCAGCAAGCAATTCATCCACCGGAACGCGAATTGCATGAATTCGACATTTTGGGAGTCGAGGTGGGATGAAAGGGTAGCTGGGTGATAATAACCAAACAAGGTGAGCAAAGCAACGAGGTGCTAATGGATATGGATGTACTTACGATCAATGCGGGCCACGAGCTCTTGCATCCTTTTCACGCTGCGGTGGATGCCAGGCTGCGCTGAGATGTAGTTGTCTTGAATGCCATCGAGAAGTCTCGAAAGACACCAGAATGAATCGGCTTCGATGGCATCCACGACAGGTTTCGGTAGTAGCGCTGGGTCGAATACTTCCGGGTCCTCATCTAAAATTCGCAGTTTGTTCAATTGAGGGAGTCATAATGACTATATGCTGAGAGACTTACCGATGTATGCGGACATAAATACCTGGAAGAACGGAGTTACAAGGTCGTTGATACCTTGTACATATCCACTAGCTGGGTGCCGGATTGCCCATACATATAATATTCGTTCTAAGCACTGTATAGTGACTTCTAAGCCGCCGAATTTCCGGGAATTGATACAGAATGACATACCCGTTGAGTCGCCTCAAGCATCCATAACCGTACACCAGGCCGTGTCCTTGGAACATCAATTTCTATTTGATGCCAGATTTGCTGGTCAAGACCTTCACGTCCCCGCGCAAAGGTTGTTTCGACCATCGAATGATACTCTGCGCGTTTTCGGGCCAAAGTTGTCGTCCGTGACGGTGAAGCTAGCGGTAAGTAGCCCTTGGAACATGCTTCACATTAGACATTAAGTATGACGGGACACGGGAAGGAAGTAAACGCACGAGGAGAAGCTGCCATGCCATGGGACGCAGGTCCTTCGGTATTCCCGCCCAGGCGAGTTTCCGGAGCTCATTAATGTTGACGTCTTGACCTGATAGGCATTCCACAAACTTGGCTTTCCGGTTTGACCGTATTGAACGTTCCCGCATCAGCTTCTCTGACTTTTCTCTGGAGTGGGACGATTGGAGGTGAGGTGGGACGTCGGAGGTTGATGAAGATGGACTTTCTGATGGAATTGGGGAGGGTTTGCGCCTTCGAGGAGTTCTAATGGCATGGAGGGGATCTGAGAACTATCAGGTTATGATGTCCCCCACAGTAATCCAATGATTGACATACCTGCAACTATTTCAATCACATCCCGTCTGATCTTTTCGAGGTCTTCGTTCCTCCTTTTCGACTTGAAGAGATTGTCGGCGATGATACTGTCGTCAATGCTTTGCACGGAACCCGAGAGATCGAGGCCCTCCATATCACCGACAATCATTAGATCGCTGTCCTCTTCTGGTTCCCGGCCTTCTCGTTGTCCATGGGAGTCGTCTGCGGCTTCATCGGCGGCTGTCGTCTGCACAATTGTCCATCCACCCTTTTGTGACCCAACGCTGGGTTTGCTGGAGGAAACGCTTGCGTCCGCAGAATCAGCTACCCGCTGCGGTGGGATGAACTCCCCCTTGGGTGGATACGAGCTGGGATTCGGTGCATTGACATGGGTATATGAGAACGCCAAATTCGAGGAAGACGATGAATTAGTCGGTGAATGCTGGAACTGTTGGTGGGCTTGAGGTTTTCGTACCACAGGGACCGGCCGACTTCCTGCACTTGCATTGGCTGTGCTGCTGCTAATGCTCCCAGCGCTATTTGTAGTCGAGTTAGACGATGCGGTCCGTGATATTTTGCCTGCACTTGTCACATTCGTGGTAGCGAACGTAGAGGGCCTTTTAGGCGATTCTGAATCTGATGCAGAGTCCCAGGCATCGTCCTCCGCCCACGATGCGTCCATATACGAGCCCAATGTGGAACTTGTGCTCCTGTTGAAATGGGTGGACGTTGGATGGAGGATACCGAGCATGTTGCTGTGCGGTCGTGCTGGTGGGGAGAAGGGCGGCGGCATGGAGCACAGTGGGCGTTCAGCTTGGAGCACACCGGCGGTGGTCGCAGTAGATATCTATTGCTTTTAGCGATCAAAACGTGGAGGATGCAGTATGCAGTTACATCTAATCTTATCTTATCTCCTTTCCTTCTTTCTCCTTCCCTATGACGCTCCCCACCCTCATTCGCCTCCATCGTCTTCGAACGGGAACATTGTTTGCGCGTATGGCATCGACATCGACGAGGACCACGTCCGGGCTCTCTGAATACTCAAGCTGCGAGGTTTCCGACGCCCTAATCAAGCTCTCCATCCCCCATGGCGGCCACATACCCGATATCCATATGATTTCCCCTGGTAAAATCTGCAGCCCGGCCTACACCGTGAAGATGGTTCTAGCTTCAAGTACCGATGCTCCCAAGCTTACTGGAGGCCATTTCGTGGATCAGGCGAAAGACGGTCACGTCGTAGTCATCGACGCGCCTCGAGGTACGTCGCGGCTTGGTCGCAAGAGAGGAAACACAGAGTGAAGGCTTGTAATTTGTAGAGGCTAAGAGCGCTGTATGGGGTGGGCTCATGTCTGCTGGTGCTATTGCGCAAGGAGCAACAGGGGTTGTCATCTCGGGGAACTGCAGGGACGTCGGCGAGCACCGCGAACTCGGCTTCCCGGTTTATTCTCGTACCCATTCGACCGTCGGACAGTCTCCCTTTACCCGCCCGTCCGAAGTTAACATCCCACTTACAATCCAACCCCAATACCCTGAACATCTTGCCAACTCGGATTCCCTGTTCCCCGCCGTTACTGTCAATCCAGGTGATTGGGTGCTTGCAGACGAGGACGGGGTTGTTTGTGTGCCCAAAGATCTTGAGGAGAAAGTGATAGAACTGGCTCAGAAGGGTAGAGCTGTAGACGACTTGTGTATGAGGGACATCAAAGCAGGGAAGGGTGTGCAGGCTTCCTTCAAGCTGCACCGAGGAAAGTAGAAGTGTTTCCTTCCGATAAATATCATTATTAAATAATGTAGAAATACATACAACGAAATATAACCCTCAAAGTCCGATGTAACCACCTTTCTAAGTGTCCCTATTTTTCCTCTTGCCCGTCTTGCCGCCCCCATTACCCCACGCCAATATTCCAGAAGCCTTCGAGCCTTTGCTATCTCTTCCAAAAATCTCGGCCTTTTCCTTTGCCTTGACTTTTGTGGCGTCTTTCGAAGGACCAATGGTCTCGGCCTGAGCATCCCAGATAGCACCCCGACTCAAACAAAAGTCGATATGGGCATTTAGACCCTGATTATCTGTCTGCAACTTCTTTTGACAGATTGGGCATTCCAGTGTTGATGAACTGGATGTCTCCGGCTGCGCTTCCGATATCTGTGCCTCAAGATCCCTTCCGTTGCTGTACGGTCCGATACTCTTCGCCCGGGCCCTGGTCTTGCCTTTTGGATTCGCTGCATCGGCTTTGTGTTCCGAAGGTGCAGCGATAGGAGGTGAACATGCTGGAGCAGATACTGGGGGGCGAGGCCGGGGCTTGGATGGTCCAGCAACGGGGGCTGTCTCGACAGGGATGTCATCTTCCTCGAGCAGTTCGAACCCTGGGTCCTCATCGTCCTCATGAAATCCCGGCATTGCTTCCGTGTCGGCTTCGTCTTCTTCGCCTTGGTCAGACAGGTCATCATGGTCTAATCTTCGTCTCTTTCTGGGAGATCCATCGCCTGCGCCTGTCTTCACCTGCTCGAAGAACTAAATTGTCATCCAAACACAATCAGCAAATAGTTCATGCAAATGGTGGGATGAACGCCATACCCTCATGATACCCGTCGAATTGTCCGACGCGGCTCTAAGATCCTTCAATTTTGTTACCCGTAGACCAATCAGTCGAAGTTTCAGGGGCATTTCCGGTAGTAGCAACTCTTTCCCCGTCTGTGAAACCTTCAGCGATGCAATCCTTACGACGGGACTAGCATATGCTTACATTGAATAACTCGTCCTTCTTGGACACCCAGCGACCAAACGACTTGGCCCTCGTGAACACCTGATATGTGTCCAATTTAAACTTGAGGGTTACAGTCTTTCCTACCCAACCTTCCTCTTCCATATCCTTCTCCAGTTCCACAGCCACTTCTTCTAGTTTGGCGAGGATCTTCTCCTTGCTGTCAAGAGGAGAAAAGGTACGCTCTGCACCGATACTCTTTCTTTCCTCTCGCGCGTAAGGTTCGACGATGTTTGAAGCGATCCCGAGGTACGTTCGTAACAGGAATATCAGGCCGAATTGCTTGTCCATCAAGGAGACTAGTCCACGATGTGTATAGATATCGCCACACGTCTTGACCTCTGGTTAGTCCCATTCCTAGAGACAAAGGGAAGTAAAGATGGGGGCACACCTTGACCTCTATCGACTCCAGCAACCGTTCGTTAACTCTCCCGATTCCTGGGACTTTTCGAATGGACAGGTCCTTCATGAAGTCCCTGATGACCTGAGCATCGAATTCTAGTTTAAATTGTCCGTTCGGTTTGTTCTACATAGATATTTAATTAGCCTGCGCGTCCTAGTCATTGCAAATTTCGTACCTTATCCGAGCAAATCTATTGTAGAATGAAGTGGTCAATATTCAGTTTTGAGAGCGTGCACCACAAATCTGACAAATCTGAGAGCTCACTTTGGCCAGCATCTATATCGCAGTCAGAGACACAGGAACAGATTAGGAGGTAAATTTGACTCGCCTTATTCGGTGCAATACCTGCGCTGACAGTCAGCTTGGTTTCGTCGAAAACAGCTTGCCTCATCTGCGAGACGCATTCGTCAACGGTGATACAGTGCTCTGCGCAGTACTCGGTCACACTTGGAATATCCTATCAGAACGACAATCATGTACGAGGCAAATGGATATACTTCAAGTAAGCCTCGTCTGATCCAGCAGGGCACATGTTATCGTCATAACGCCGGAAAATGGCCATCACTCGATTCGACATTTCTGAGTATAGGTGGAAGTGGTTTGAGACGATGATGAGATCTGGACATAGTTTTTGGGCAACGAAGGCTACGAAGATGCGTTCAGTCGTTGCGAATACATTAAGCTTCGGTTTGTTGACTCACTGGCCATCCCAGAGCGTACACCATACTTTCGCGCGTCGTATGAAGCAGTGGTCAAGACCCCTCTCCCCACCTTGATGCCGGTTAAGTCACTTCCTAATCGCACACTTGTTATTGCTCACCCCGAAAGGCTTTCCCTTCAGCCCTGGATTGTGCAGGAGTTCGACGTTCTGAGGAAACAATGGTGAGAAATGGCCAAGTGGTGCGGAGGTTTAACCCACAGCGTAGAAGGCATCCATGTCGACATGAACAATCAGCTGTGTCAAGTCTCTTTCGGCTTCCATTTTCTCTATCTGCATACCGTCAGAAAGTGAGCGCACTCTCTCTCGTGCTGCGTGACATACCATCTGGTCGACAGCAGCTTCGACTCTCTCTGTGGGTTGAGTTGAGACGGCGGCCTCGTTGACCTCGGAGAGGGACTCACGGATATCCACACCCTTCAAAGCCTCGTCACGCTGCTTCAAAAGCCTTTCTATCCGCTCGGTAAGGTCCTTGTCTTTACGCTTTTCATTCTGAAGGGCACGGGCGGTCAATGTTGGTTTTGAACAGGCACCCAGGGCAACTCACTTCGTAGAACTTGGACCCTTTGGACACTTCGGCAATAATACGATTGATTTCACTTTGGTCTAGTGCCAACCTAACAGTAAGGCTAGGCTTCAGCATGCCGTTTGAATGGTCAGTCTCTGCAGCAGCACTGACCCAGCTTTGGTCGCCGACGGACCAGCGAGCCGCCGAAGCAAGCTATCGGTCTGTTGAGAGGGCTGTGGGGCTTCTTCGTGTGCCATGATAGCGTTTCAAAAACATTGCAATGGTAGCATCGAGAAGGAATGAGGGGAGACAGATGATTGCTGACTCGGAGCCGTTGACGTTTGCTAAATGAGCAGCTGTAACAAGACGCGTTACGTGTATTGGGCACATGATGTGACAACAGCGATTCATTGTCACGCGTCGCAGGTAGTACTGGTCTCAGCGGACCCCTTTGAGTCTCATCCTTCTCTCATGCCAGCTCGACATCCCCGTTCCCCCGGTACAACTCACGGGAATGAGTCCCAGAAAGGGTTCAAAATACAGAAATATTACCACTATCAGAGCCAAAACTTGAATGCCAGTGTATCTCTGGCACACTGAATTTCCACGAAGCAGCCTCTCTGTGCTGAGCTGGACACTTCTCAGCATTCTCCTCGGCCCAGCCCACACCGTCTCCCTGTCAGGACTATCTGAACCTCCTACAGTACACTAATCTTCTCTACGGCCGCAACTGTCATGTACATTCTACTCCGCTTGGCCATGTTCAGTCTAAGCTTCGCCATCTCTACTATTCTTCCATAGTATTGCTATTGCGATACGAGCGACGGACTTCGAAGTGCTCGGCTCTGCTACATGTCTGTTTGTGATGACTACCTGACGCAGAAGTCAATCGTTCTTGTCGTTTTAGCAAGGACGTCACGCTAGGAAGCTGGCAGAACCAGACACTGTGTTCACGAGTGGAATATAACCTCAAATTCTAGGAGCTGCGGACAATATGAAGTCATAAGACGCAGGGCTCGTAGTAAAGAGTACGTACTGCTCTGGCTACACTCCAAAGTCTTTGGGCGCTCAACCCAGTTGCGGGACGGGATGGCAAGTTATGGACAAGGAGCCCCTCCCCATTTCCTATTCGGGAGAATGGAGAGGAGGAAAGCGTGCTTTGGGCTGCGTTAAAACGCTCTTATTGAGAGACGATACCGATTACTGTGCGCAGTGTGGTCTTTGCGACATTCAGGATGGTTGGATGCTCTATCCCGACACCTTTCGAACGGCAGTAAGGCAAGGGCGCCAATACCTCCCGTGACACCACGACCTAGCGGCTGGCGGTGTCTATCGCCGTTCAACATCGGATTTGTCTTCCTGGCCTTACCCAGTCCATACCTGAAGTCATAGCAGGGTAGAGTTCGATCAAGCTGCAAAGCCATCGATTTCCTGAATCCCACTGGGACGCCATCAATTCTGGGTATAGTTCAAGAATAAAAACGAAAAGCTTGAACCATAAACGTAAGAAGTGGCTGCAATTCTTCAGTTACAGAATTGCAAAACATGCCCCTGGAAAAGCCCCGTTGGAATCCGCGGAAAGGTTTTGGTTGGACCCTACCTTGCGATGTGGTCATACGCCAGTGTACTTAATGCTCCATACAGTCCTATCCTCTTCAGATCTCATCAGTATCTATTCCGTCTGCGTAAACCTGTGAATAGCGAATGGATAGTCCAGAAGCCCAGGTCCCCAGTAATCCGGCTAGCGCTCGATTCAAGGCGCTCGCCCTCAACATCTCCGCTATGATGGCCGGAATCACAAGTCCGCAGTTAGTCCTCGTGCCCCTTCCACTTTACTCTCACCCAACTCAGAGGCCTCGTTCATGTCGGGTTCGGGCCACCCGATCCAGCGGTCAGCAAGCCCAGAGTCGAGATGCAAAAGGCAAAGGGTGACGCCATCCACTGAGCCAGATGAAGTCACTGCGCAACATTCCAACGGGCCGCTGGGGGAGATACCTCTCGAGATCCTCACCGAGATTTTCAAGCATCTAGAACCCGCTAGCTTGCTCAAGCTTCTTAGGACGAGCAAACTCCTGCGTGCTTTACTGTTGAATCGTCCTGTTGCTTCCGCTATCTGGAAATCTGTAGGTCCACGTTCAGTTCCTTTTCGGTCTCTTTGCCGTGTTGCTCAGCACCTCTGATTATTGTTCTGTTCTCTCTAGGCACTGTCTTCGATGCACCCTGCTCCACCTCCCTGTCCGGATGATTTGACGCTCCCGCAGTATGCTACCCTGCTCTATGGCAATTGTCATGTACGTTACTGTTGTGCAAACTCTGGTGTTCATGCTCATGGCAAATTGACCCTTTCCTTATCTTTGTCTATAGTTTTGTGACACCGCTGAGAATCTTCAATACGCTTGGGTCTGCTACCTTCGTGTTTGCGATGACTGCCTGTCGGTACGATCGCGCAAGTGAGTTTTCTTCGTGTATCCAGTCGCGTTGTACCATTGGTTGAGTGGATCTAACTTGCCGACAATAGCTTTATCGAAATTCGCACCGATCGACCCGGTTTGATGACACTCTACCAGATGGTGCCTTCCTACACCAAGCCCCGCGAATATCTACGTAAGGATCAACTCCCAAGAGATATGGAAAAATGGCTGACCTGCGGCAGCTTGGCCTGCAGACGATGACGATGACGAGCATATACTGTGTCAGCCGGCAGAGTATGAACAGAAGGGGAAGGAACTTCGGAAAATGGCGCGCGGTAACAAAAAACGATACGAAGAATGGGTTTCTCAAGAACAGGGGAAGCTCACTCGAAGGCGAGAAAAGGTATGCGATTCTTTCTCGAAGGATTGTCAAATCGATCTGACCTCCAACGCCATCGTTGTTCCCCAGTGCAAAGTTCTGAGTCTATGGGAGGAATCAGTGGATATATTCACGGCGGCGACGATTACAGCTAAGCGCGAAGCTCGTACAGAAGAGTATGTGCTAACCCTCTCGCCATTCTCAAAATCATCTTGATTGACTGGTCATGGAACTGTCTAGGATTTTGGAAAGACTTATCAAAGAAGAACCAGGTATGTATTTGATTCCGAGTCTTTTGGAGTTATCGCGCTAATTCTCGATGGCCAGGATACGAAGCGATTGTCAACCGGCGGAAGACACGCACTGCCCAACTGGTCCAAACTGTGCCAGGCGTAAACGGCCTCGACCCACTTACTGAAGAAGGTGAGTACATCCAACTAATTATAATTAAACCCCTCTCTAATGCCACGCTTCTAGATTGGAAATCCGTTAGGCCACTGCTTGTTAATACAATCGAATCGTTGAAGCTGACCTTCGAACAAGAAGACAGAGCCCGCCTCATCGCCAAGCGAATTGCGGATTTTCGTCCGTTGTACGATCATTACATTTCACACAACCGCAATATCCAGACTCCCGCCCCATGGATTCGACAGGTCGCAGAAATGGGGCCTTTCAAGAGTCTCATTTACGACACGCCAGCAGATCAGAAACTCACGAAAGGCGACTTTCTCGCACATTTGGATGCGATGCCCCACATCATCGAATCTTGGAAAGAGGACGTTGCTGGGGTTTTACTAGGCCTAGTCCTAGAGTCTGAAAAGACAAGGATTGTGACAACAGATGGTGCCAGCACAAAGGGGAAAGAAAGAGAGAAAGTTCCGGACAAGTCCATCCTGTATCGAGCAACAAGCATCTTCGTCTGTCAACGATGTTCCGCTCCGATGGTCTATCCTTTCGTTTACACTCACCGCTGTCGAACCGGCAGGTTCCGACTCCGCTATGGCAACAGGACCATGTATACCTTGGATAAAGACGACCAAGTTGGGGTTCACAACCAGGCTTCTCGCTGTGCACGGTCTGTCGTCGGTGCTCTGGGTCAAGACCCTGACACTGTCACTTGGGAACAACTCGAGAGGGATAACCAGAGAGTGGAATGCGTGAGGTGTCGGACGAAAGTCCGCCCTCAATCCCGCAATAAATATAACCGCCTTGTCATGAACTGGCGCCACGCGGTACGTCTTGAACTATCCGTCGTTCCGAAGGACTATATTCGATTTAACTCTCTTATAGATTTCCCACGAAATCGAGACACATTCGAAAGAAGGAGAAGACAGTTGCGAGACTGGCTGGTTGGCCGTGGAAGCTCAGTCCCTGGCCACAGTATATTCGAAGGAATCCGAGCTGTTCGGGGGCCCAGTGCCCATTCTTCGATTTTGCGTGGAGTGCAAACTCTGCAGCATTCAGGACAATGAGGTGGTATATCCCCCTGGGTGGAGTTCGATAGATTCGACGCTTAGCGAAGACGCCGAGACTTGTCTGGCGGGCCACGACCTTTCCATGGGCGTGTTCACGCCCTCGTTTCCGCCTATTGCATATTTTCGCTCGGAGCCATATCCAGTGACGATATCTGAAGTCAAATCCGGATGACACTTGATAGTGCCGGACCTGAGAATCTCCCTCTGCATTTTAATTGAAGAGTACCCTCAAATCTGTCTCGATTTATACAATTCGCGAATTACTTGTAAAATACGCTTACGCACCTAACGAAGTGTAAGGGCAGCACTCCGCCGTCATGCACCTTTAATCCGAACTGTTGAAGGGTAACATTTCCATTTCATCCTCACAAGAAAAGCTGAGATAATGAACGGATGCATAGGCGACGGTGAATATATACTACATCCCGGGTCTGCGTTATAGATTATATATCCAGGAATAACGATAGGAGTAGAGGACTGTAGAGAAGACTAGCTCGAGGAACCAAATCCAGGAACAAAGGAAACATGGGTCAGTATGGTATCCCAGACATGCACAAGCGTATGAATAGATGAAGTAGTAGAAGCAGCGTCCATAAACATAGAAGACCGAGAAGGAAAGCCAAGCGCAGACGGCGGCCTTGCGCTCTGTTCAAACATGTTTAGATGAACAGACGCTGAGACAAAATAAACCTTGAGGAACCCCGAGTGTCCCCTCCGATGCTTCCTCGAGTGCCAGTCCCCTTCAGGCTCAGGCCAGTTAGCAGCAATCTCCAATATCCCACCTGCAGGTAGCGGGGCATACTGCTCTTCCTCTTCCGGATGTGGATAGATCATATGGGTGGCGTAGGTGTTTGGATCCATAGATACGATATAAGGCCATAGGTCGTATTTCGACGTGTTCGTGAGTATCACTGTAAAGATAGGATTATAGTTGCAATGAATCACCGCTCGTCCGTCTCGAAGAAGATTGCCGCCTACTTTGCTTAGGGTGTCCGCATCGATGCTGTATACTTCCATGCGCGTAGCGTTCTCCAGCGGCTTCTCCGGGTTGTTCGTCTGAAGGTGAAGGTTAAAGCGCGCGGCGTCGTTGATGACCTTGATCGGGCTCGTGTCTTCGATTCGCACTACACGTTCGCCGAGCTTCCCAACGATGCTACTGTCGTTACGTTCGACGACGACGTCTCTCCTGTAAACGGTCAGAGAAATGTCCGCCTGCTTCGCATGCTCGACACGCTCGACGGTCATGCCGGATGACTTCAGTGTTCTCGTCGAATCCAGAGGGATATCCTTCTTGAGCTTCCAGACTCGCGTCAAAGAAGCGACCGAAGACTTGAGTTTAACACGGAAAGGCTTGGGGTTATTCCAGCGAGCAATTCGACCCCAACTACATCTGGGAACCTGAACGTCCTGCGACTGTGGCTTGACCCGAGCCAAACTCCATGTTGGATAAACTTTGAGGACGACGGCGACGGAGAATGCAGGGTTTTTGGAGCAGTTGTAGTTGTGGACGTGGAGCGAGATTTCCGTCCCTTCCATTATGCCGTGTATCTTCCCAGCTTCGATTCGCAAATCCCTTCCTCGGCCGGACGTAACGGACAGGAACTGTCGATCGACCGTGAAGGGGACGTCATTAAAGATGACACGGCTCTTGTTCTTGCCCAAGCACACAAAGTGCTGACCTTCGCCAGCGTGGTGGTTCAGGTGATCCAATAGCTGCGCGTACGTCGTGCGGTGAAGAGTTAAGTTGGAGAAAGCGTAGAGAAGATTAGCAGTGAGCCTGCCTCCCTCCTTGCCCTCGGTCGCGATGTGACCCGGAGAACACGCTGCGACGACAACGTGGGTCGTTGGACATGGCTCGAGGAATCCAAACTGCGAGTGTTGGGGGAGTGCGCGTGCTCCAGG
The DNA here is from genome assembly GCA_004126415.1 of Candolleomyces aberdarensis. NCBI lineage: Eukaryota > Fungi > Basidiomycota > Agaricomycetes > Agaricales > Psathyrellaceae > Candolleomyces > Candolleomyces aberdarensis. The sequence continues at coordinate 82,706 of SDEE01000113.1, read as the reverse complement.
CCAAAGGCCACGCCAGAGGTCTTCGGATCGAGCCCGACTTGGTGGCGTCCAACGGGTTCGACTACGTTCACGGAGGTTCTCTGGGGTTTGGAATGGGGTGAAGCAGCAGTCGAGAATGAGGGTGATATTGTCGCCTTTGACTGCTGCGAGCTCCCTGAGCATGGCGTTCATGGAGCGATCCGAAATGCCGGAAATACGGCCATGCTCATCCTTGGAGTCAAAGTCATATGTGCACAGCACTTCGACCGTCCTCGGCTTTCGGATACCGGGATACCAGTCCTTGGGCGCGGACAATCGACTCCCGTGGCCGGCAAAATAAATCAAAATGGGGTCGTCCCGTTGAATAGAGGGGTTGTTCACGAGATGTTCCATGAAGGTGTCCTCAATGTTGTTCTTGGAGGCTTGACTATCAGAAAGGAGGCGGATTTGATCCTTTGGAACGTCGAGGTCGTGCAATAGCCACCGACGTATCCTTTCTGCATCGTCGACACACGAGTGGAGGTTCCAGATGCTACCCGACTTGTAGCTATCGATTCCAATAATTAATGCGAATATAGGAGTGGTCATCTGGAGTTTTGTCAGTGAAATGCAGTCGGACAGAGTAGATAAGACTCGCCTTGAAAAAGGGATAGATATTAGATGAAATATGTGGACCTCGAGTGGGTTGAGAGAAAGATGAAGAGACGAAGGGGAAGGGAAGAGGAGATCCTACTGAGCTTCCCACTTTGCAAGCCTAAATAGCTGTCCAGAATGCGACGACAGTCAGAAGAAATCCTTTCATGACGTCTATGCCTGAGGCGTGTATTCCATTTCCTATACTTGATGGTCCAGCCAGTCGGATTCCTTCAGCCATCGGACGTCTGAATTGGTGATCCACTACCTTAAGCTTTCGGGTGGATATTAGGCGTTCGTCGTCCAAGAAGAATCGGTGATGGAGATGGCGCTCTCAGGAAAGAACTTAATCACCACAAAGAGCCTCAAGGTCAGTGCTAGAGTTAATTTCCGTTAGCACTGAGAATGCGTCGGCATCCAGCATTGAGAAAGTCTGGCTCACTGGCTCCACTAGCGATCTAAGTCGAATTCAAAAACCAGAACAGAAAATAGCTTGCAACGTGTTGCTTGCTGCGTCGTTGGGAAAATTTCATTTCGAGAAGGAAAGAGATGCATCGGTCCGTGCTGACCCACCAATAGTCCCAAGATGAATACCAGTGCTGAGTGACGTGCCGACTGCGCACCTGGGATGTTGGCAAGCAAGATTATGCTTGACACCCGAAGCATCGTCTCTAAGATCGAGACAAGGGTTTGATCCTGTAGGTGATATAGTAGTTGTTACAGCAGGCCCAGGTTATGCAGAAATTTGTGTGCTTCCAGTGTTTCAGGTCAGACAGGTCAAACACGGCCGTTAGGATTTCTACACCCTTTATATGGCTTGAAAAAGTGCACGATAATTGGTTGGGAAGCCCTGGAGTCTGCATAGCAGGAAAGTCGCCGATATGGTGGTTCATGAACAAAGTCCAAGCTCAGTCCGGGCAACGGACTCGCAGCTCTCGGAACACATGGTCAAATTCCCGACCGGGCCGGGTCATTGGCAGCGCCACACCGACAAGCTTACCAGTCGCTACAGCTTGAACCATTCCCCTGACGCACTCTGAACGATGAGCTACGGCATCGTATGCCAGCAATGTAAGGAGCCTTTACAGGTGCGTACCACAGTGCCCAGGGTCTTTGCTGCTGAAAAACTAAACAGAATGCTAGTTAGATGCCTCTCTCATTGATCTCGCGCCTTCGGCGTATGACATGATTGCTGCGACGCTCCCTTCCTCCTCGGCACCATATTCTCAAGGATCTGGAGATTCTCAGCGGCAAGATTCGATATCTTCAAAGTCTACGTGGCAGAGGACCAAGTCGTCTACGCTTGTCAACACAGGAGCCCCCCCACTATCTCCTCGTGCCCAAGGAAAGCAGCCACAAAGGAGCACACCCCTGCCGAATGAATCTTTCGTCGTCCTGCAAGATAGTGTCATCCATGCAATTCAACCGCCACCGGGATCTCCGGCAAGGGCGAAGAGTAATGCGCCGAAGGCTAGGAATGATACGACTGTCGCACTGAATCCACCCGCTGCGAAACCAGTGGACCCAGAGCCAGACAGTCCATCACCTCTCTCACATCACCTGCGCTCAACCGCACGTCTGTTCAACCTATTGTCTACGAGGACAGAAATAGACCATCCGCTGTGCGCAGAGTGCACGCAAATACTTCTTACGAATCTGCGGAAGCAACTCGAGGAGACCAAGAAGGAAAGGGATGGCTACATTGCGTTTGAGAAGGAGGTTAGGAAAGAGCGTGAACGAGAGGCGCAAGGCATGACAAAGGAGGAGGCTCTCAAGAAGATCGAAAAGCTTCGTCAAGAGGAGCTATTAGCGATCGAGCAGCTCCGGGATGCTGAACGAGAACGAGACCAATTGGATGAAGAGCTGCGAATACTCGAGCTAGATGAGAAAGCTTTAGAAGCCGAAGAAGCGGAGTGAGTATTCGGGTTGCCTCCGTCCGTTCATAATAGGTTGACGAATATTGGTTGACAGGTTCTGGCGATCTCACAATGATCAGCTGCTTGCTGTGGAACAACAGAATGCGCAATTGGCCACATTACGTGCGGCATACGCTGCCGATGCAGCCACCCTGGAGCGATTGGAGAAGACGAATGTATACAACGATGCTTTTTGTATTGGCCACGATGGCGTCTTTGGCACGATCAATGGCCTTCGTCTTGGGCGCGTTCCTGGGGTACCTGTGAGTTCAGGAAGCTCACTTTTGGGCATCACACTGATGTATGCCATAGGTCGAATGGGCCGAGATCAATGCAGCGTGGGGTCAAACCTTACTGCTATTGTACATTATCGCCAGAAAGTTGGATTACACCTTCGAAAAGTGAGCCATTTAAGGTCCATCTGGATCTGTTACAACTGCTGATGACCGCGTAGCTACCGCCTCATCCCTATGGGATCATTCTCGCGAATTGAGAAAACGACCGGAGACAAGGCCAGCTACGAGCTCTACGGGTCCGGAGACTTGCATTTTGGCCGCCTTCTTCACAACCGAAGGTTCGATATCGCAATGGTAGCTTTTCTCGATTCCCTCAAGCACCTAATGGATCATATCAAGACCCAGGATCCAGGCGTCGACTTTCCCCATCAGTTCGTCCTACCTTCCTCTCAGCTGGATCCTATTGACTGTTTTCAAGGATTGTCAAGGATAAGATCGGAGATGTATCCGTCAAGCTGCAGTTCAATCAAGAAGAGGCTTGGACGAGATCGTTACGACACGTCCTTTTGGCCCTGAAGATTTGCTTGAAATGGGCTACGAACGGTGCCAATGGATGACCTCGTGATAGCTAGCTGATTAACAGCATGCGCTATGGGTCGGGGATGCCCTGGGATTCCGTGGCGTACCTTACTGCGCGCCGTTTTCTGTCTTACTAAACGAGAGATATACTTCCTTGGGAATAGACTGTGACGAGTTAGGATTTCAATTTGATTTTGATCTCACGAGCGCCTAAGAGGGATGGCTGATTCATGGCGCAATTGTGAGTAAGAATTGCTTCATAAGCGAGTAGCCGCCACTGGGAGAGGGCTCCAGACAGGGCAGCAGGATTGCTGAGATGACCGGGCCGGAAGCCCATTGATTCCGTCAAAAGTCAAGGATCAGTGTTTTCTTCCCAATCCATTTCTTACAAAGACTCGCTCTAATTACGATACGACCCTCGGGACAGTTCCTCTAATTCCCTCCTCCTGCCCACCGGGCTCTTTCTCACTCTCCCTACGATGGGCCTTTTGGCACTTGGAACACCTCTCCCCTGGAACGAAGCCAAGAAGTATGCAGACCATGTCCGGACCCATGGCATCACCCAGTTTCTCCATATCTGGGAGCGTTTGAAGGATCGCACAGGCGACGAGCTTCTCTGGGGCGACGAGGTGAGCTGGCAGGTTCCCGGCGTTTGAAACCGTCTGACGAGTTTCGTCTTAGATCGAATATATGGTTGTCACATTCGACAACGAGGAGAAGAATGCAAAGCTCTCCCTGCGTCAGACCGAGATCCTGGCGAAGCTCAGTAACATCGTCGATGGCATCTGTGCTGACTGTCCAGACGAGTATGTCCCCCTTGCTGGATGATCGAATGCCCCTCTAAACCGTTCACAAGCATTTCTCCGCCGACCTTCCATCCAGAATACGGTCGTTACATGTTGGAGTCCACCCCTGGTTCTCCTTATACGGGCTCTATCGGAGACCTTCTCTCGGTAGAGAGCAACATGCGTTATAGGTGCGTAAATAGCCTTCCTTGATTGACAAGTACCGAAAAGGGATGCCAGACGAACCCTTGCCCGCAAGCACCTCAACCCCAACGAAGTTCCATTAACTTTCACCTCGTTCCCTCGGCTGGGTGCCCCCGGACAATTCACAGAACCCTACTATGACCCCGCAGATGCTATCTCCAGTCATAGTTTGTTTCTTCCCCAGGAGATTACAAACCCTCATGCTCGGTTCCCGTAAGCGTATTTCGCTTCTGAACAGCAGCTGTGCCTCACCCCCCTTCAACAGCACTCTCACAGCGAACATCAGAACTCGAAGAGGTTCCAAGGTCGCGATTAACCTCCCTATCTTCATAGATGAGAACACTCCTAGACCGTTCATTGATCCCACTATCCCTTGGGATAGGAATCGATACCCGGAAGATCCAGGTCTGTCCTCTTCCATCAGTCAAAAGCGAATTCCATCCGCTGACGTCGCGCTCACAGAGGCCAAAAATGGCGCCGCGTTACCCGACCATATTTACCTTGATGCTATGGGCTTTGGCATGGGATGCTGTTGCCTCCAGCTGACTTTCCAAGCTTGCAACGTCTCCGACGCCCGGCGGTTGTACGACGGTCTCATTCCCATTGGCCCAATCCTGGTTAGTCTTTTCTTATTTTGGGAAGGGAATTTACACTCATGATATTTATATTAAACCTTAGCTGGCGTTGACGGGTGCCAGTCCGATTTGGAGAGGGTACTTGGCTGATGTGGACTGCCGCTGGAATGTTATCGCTGGAAGTGTGGACGATCGTACTGCAGGGGAACGTGGTGAAAAGGTGCCGACTGAATTCACTCGATCGCCTGGGGTTTAATTTGCTGACTTGTGCCGCAGCCATTGTCTCCAGAAGATCGGTTCCGCATCCCCAAGTCCCGCTATGACAGTGTTGATTTGTATATTTCGGATAACTGGATGAACAGGCCGGAGTATAACGACACTTACGTTCCATACGACGAGGCTATCTACGATCGCCTCCTGAAGAATGGTGAGTGACTCTTCTGTCATTGAATACGACCCGTGGACCGAACACCAGTTTCCAGGTATCGACGCCTTGTTGGCTAAACATATCGCTCACCTGTTCATCCGTGATCCCCTCGTCATTTTTTCGGAGACTATCGACCAGGATGATTCGACAAGTAGTGACCATTTCGAGGTATGCTTACCTTCACATCTTGTGGACCAGCACTTACATGATCCCCTGTTTCAGAACCTTCAATCAACGAACTGGCAAACTCTGCGTTTCAAGCCACCCCCACCAGGCTCTCCCATAGGTTGGCGAGTAGAGTTCCGAAGCATGGAAGTGCAGATAACCGACTTTGAAAACGCTGCATTCGCTGTTTTCGTCGTTCTTCTTTCACGCGCGATCATGTCGTTCAATCTGAACACTTACCTTCCTATCTCCAAAGTATGTCAAAATTCCATTCAACGTTTGTTTCTAATCTAATCTGTGGTTTGCAGGTGGACGAGAATATGTCTAGAGCTCAACAGCGCGATGCGTCGAGGCAGGGACGGTTCTACTTCAGGAAGAATGTATACCCTCCTGGAAGCAGTGCCGCTTCCTCAGGCTCTAGTTCTCCCTGTGAATGCGGCTCGAGGAAGAGAGATAAGAAGTTGAGGAATTGCTTCGAAGCCGCACCTCCACCAGAAGATGCATTCCTTGCCGTTAATGGGCATGCCGTTGAAGAGGAATTCGTGGAGATGACAATGGACGAGATTATCAATGGCAAGGTTGGTCTTTGAAGATGTGGATGAGCTATGTGAAAACTGACTGTGCTTCCCAGGGCCCAGAATTCCCGGGTCTTCTAGGCTTGATCAATGCATACCTTGATACCCTTGATATCGAACCTCAGGAGATGGAGAAGATTCAGCAGTATCTGGGTTTGGTCCGTCGTCGGGCAGATGGTGAGTTGGAGTAGCTATACCTTGGTCTTAAGTTACATTGCTCATAATTCGCTCTGCTTTGTAGGTTCCCTTATCACCGCTGCGACTTGGATTCGCAACTTTGTGCAGTCACACCCTGATTACAAGCAGGACTCGGTCGTTTCTAAAGAGATTAATTTCGATTTGCTGGTGGCCATAGATGAGATGTGAGTATTATGTTCTCTTCCTTCGAACTCTTCCTGATCCATAGCTTGAATAGTGAGCGAGGGGTTAGGAAAGCACCGGATCTTTTGCCAGAATATTATACAGGAGGAAATAAGGATGGGGGCTCCATAGGACTTTAGACAGCGAATATGTATATCAAAGTACAAACTATTTATTGAATTTGAGCACTTTTACCTAGACCAAACTTTGACCCAACTCTCACCCGACCCAAATGCAATGTTCCCAGGTGATCCATTGAGTGGCATCGTAGCAGGTCGGTTTCTATGTGTCCTGGGTAACAAAGGGTAGACAAAGGAAGTCGGAAACATAATAACCAACCTGCCATGGTTCCCCACCAATGCCACACCCTGAAACATCGAATTTTTGGGTGGGGTGTCTGACTCCGGTTATTAACGAGGAACTCGGCAGCGGCAAAGCCATCAAATAATTCCCACGGCTCGAATAGACTGTCCGTGCCGGCATTGGCCGAGGTAGTCAACCGTCCCCTCACGAATTCTTCGACCAGCTCACCAAAATGTCCTCCCTCCGAATCCTGTCTTCTGTCGCACGGAGAGCACCCTCTGTCCTTGGTCGTCGCGGCTATGCTGAGGCTGTCAACGACAAGCTCAGGCTCTCTTTCGTCCTTCCCCACAAGGTACAACAAGCCCAATATCCGCCAGCAACCGCGTTGAACTCACAAATTTTGTATAGGCGCTCTTCACGGCGCAGGAGGTCGTGCAAGTGAACATTCCTGCCGAGTCTGGAGACATGGGTATCCTCGCCAACCACGTTCCTTCAATTGAAGCTTTGAGGCCAGGTGTCGTAGAGGTCATTGAACAGACGGGAAGCCAAAAAATCTTCGGTGCGTCATACCCCGGGTTTCTGCAACCAACACAGTGCTCATGCTCGTCATTCAATTGTGTCTAGTTTCCGGTGGATTTGCCACAGTGCACCCCAACAACAAGCTCACCATCAACGTTATTGAGGCTGCACCTTTGGAGGATTTCTCGGCCGAGGTACGCCGTCATAGGTTCCCTTCGGAGGGCACACTGGCTGACACGTAGAAAGGCTGTTCGCGCCAACCTCGCTGAGGCCAGCAAGATCGCTTCTGGCAACGGTACCGAGGAGGAGAAGACCGAGGCGCGCATTGAGGCTGATGTGTATGAGGCCCTGCAACACGCTCTCGCCAAGTGATCACCCTCACCTATAGATAACTTATGACCAATATACATCCCTGACTTCACTAGATTGGTCTCCTGCGGCCCTATTACACACACATATCATTTTTGCTCTGGACTTTTTCCATGCCAGCTGAATTTATCCAAGTTGTGCAGGGTTGCTGTCCAATTTGTGGCGATCGTGGTGCACGTGTCGGGCGGATGCGTCCATCTCGGGCTGCTTCCATTCAGGACCGCAAATGAGATTTTTGAACTTATCAAAGCTTATACTCCTTGACAAAAACCTGACGATGAGAGTGCCCGCAACCCATATTTTCTTGCTTGCCCCCTCCAAGTGGCCGGTATGGACCACCGTGGGGATATTCTACGCGTCGAGCCGACGGTCGATCGAAATCGAGTGCCGCCCCAAGCCTCCCTACTGGACTGGGCTCAACCGTCTCTCGATGACTATCAGCTCTTGGACCTAGTCCCAGCGATTCCTTCCAGTAGTTCGGAAACGAAAGAAGAAAGAAACTTTCGCCTTCTCGAGCTACGACAGTATTCTGACAAGTGGAAGGAAGAGGCAGGCACAGTACGTATAATTGACGTTATTGTCAAAAAGAGGAGCAATTCAGTTCAGTCGTATATTTCATGGCAGCCTTCAATCGTGGAGCATTGGAAACGCTCCTTGCTCTCTGAATTCTCTCTCTCGGAAGAGCAAATCATCTTGAGCAGCGGTATCAACGACATACACACACTCTACCTCGAGTTCTATTGGCGCCTATTATTCTTCGGACCCAGAGACGCGCTGACGCTGCTTGGCGCCCCGTCTCCCCGGAAGGCTACTCGACCCTACCTACGTCAAGTGCAAAACCTTCCCAAGAAACCTTCCCGAAGGACGTATACCCGCCAGCGAGGAAAACGTCTTAGGGATTCCGGTGGAGAAAACAATCGAAACTCTGTCGTCCCAAAACGACTCAAAAACTCCATGATGTCACAGAGCTACTACCCTCACCGCAAGATACGTGGACATAGCGAGCGCCCACACAAGAGGATGAGAATTGAAGATACTCGTGGGCATCACCCACGACGGCAGCCGCAGTCTCGTTACTACGGCCTCTCGGGCCCATTCCCTAGACCCAATCCGCCGACTCGGACGCCCGGAGCGCCTCCATCACAGCTGCCGATATACCAGCGGAGCGTCCCATTGCCTGGACGTCATGAGAACGTCAAGCAGGTGCCCGCAGCGGCACCGACGCTAGCGCTGGATCAATATCATGGTCCAGGTCATCTAGGTCTCACGGATCGGCCTGCTTCTGATTCTTTTGTACATGGTGGATGTAAACCTGCTGTTCCGGTTCACAAACTACCTTCACCTCTCGATTCTCAGCCACAGTCCAAATTCAAGCAAAAGAAGGCACAGAACGAGTCGGAACACGCTGAAAAGGAGCAAAGCCACGAGGATTTGGCGTGGCGACGGGAACAGGACCGGTTGGCAGCGGAAGAAGGAATCTCGCGCTTCATCCACGCTCCAGTACCAATGGCCAATGTCGACATGTCACCGTCGCTGCTTCCGGGGAAACGACCTTCACAATCGCTGGCGTCGCTCAAGTTTTCCAAGAACAAGAAGAGGCGAACTCAATCTCCCGAAAATGTGCAGGCGTTCGATAATCTCCCGCCTCCGAGTCAACCCTCGGGATGCTCTTCGCCAGATTCATCGACCACTATGGGGGATACTGTGGGAACGGCTTCTACACTGTTTTCAGAAGAGGAAAAAACAGAACTCTTGGAGGATGGTCCGAAAAAACTGGGGCCCCCTCGTGACGAACGTCAACCTTCAGAGTCATCTCCGAAGTTCTCGGAGAACATGGTGACTTTGATCTTGCCGACTGAATGGGACCTCCCGGTCAATTTAGCGCCTTCCCTGAATGATGCTGGACTGGCCAACAAAGTATCAAATGAGGTTAAAACTGCACGGCCGCAGCCTTTGGACCTTGACCTTGACCTTGACCTTGACCTTGAGGCCATGCAGATGGTCAAGCCCGAAGACTTAGAGCTTGTGGTCATCCCAAGTGCTCACGAACATAGGCGCCCGCCTATGGCTGGGGCAACGGTTGCGCCTGCTATAGTTCCGGAAAATATCGCCCCAGAACCAGACCTGCCTCCCTTCAGACCACTCATCCCTCTCAACACCTATCCACCGATTTGGGCCCAGGTATTGTGGCTAGTCGCTTTTGTAGCTTCTCTGCTCATGTAAACTCGATACAGACCCGTCAAGAAGTTTGTGAGACCTTCGAGTGGTTCCGAAGCTATCAAGGAGGCGTCTACTTTAACAACGACATCGCCAAGGGGTATTTACTGAGTGCCTTTGGAGCCAGGTACGTATATTCTTTCTTTTACTCACCATACTGCCCCCACATAACCGTATTATTACTCCAGACGGGACGCATTCAAGCACGACGGAAGGCTGATCATCTCCCATGGGTAAGTCACATCAAGCTCCCTTCAAGAACTTCACTTTCTCTTACGCCTCACCGAAAAGAGGTGGACGCGCCGCCAGTATACACAGCGAGAAAGGCCAATCCTCGCTACGCCCCGCAGAAGACCAGAAGTCGGATGATAAATCTGTTAGGGCTCTTCTCAAGGCGTGCCGTGAAAAGCGCCCGATTGCCCTGGTGATAGATGATCGATATGCCCTATTCCCCTACGACCTTTCCGCCTTGGGGGTGACGTACGCGGTCTTGGGGTTCTACATGATAGTTGAAGCTTGGGGTAAGACCATATTTCATTTCAATCGGATCATCGTTTCAGAAAAACTAATTTCCGATGAAGCGGAATATGAAACTGATAGGACTGGCGCGAGGAGCGTGGTGAAATATAAATTTGCGTTTCAGTGGTGTGAGCGTCAGGTACGCTGTCAGGTCTTACTCTCAGCGCTAGTCTGACGCTGACGCCTCCTTAAGGGAGAACCATGGTGGCTATCGCAGAGCGGGAGTAAGATACTTTACTCTAATTTCATGATTCCCTTTCTCAGATTTGGTTCCATTCAGAGGCAGAGGAACTCGACCTAGACGAGGACGCGCCACCTGGTATGTTCTAGCGTGGACCATTACCCCTTTTCCACATTAACGTTAGCCGTAGTGAAAGTCGGTGAAGTGGATGATCTGAGGGAGGAGGAAGACAGGTCATTTCTTTCTACAACTTTTTGAATTCGTACTGAACCTGGGCTTTCTTCACAGCGACCCAACAGACGTTACCTCCACGGAATGCGACCAATGTGGCAAAGGCTCTCCCCAAGTCTATTCAGAGGGATGGGTGTGCCTACAGCCAACCTGTCCCATGTTCTGGAAAGTATTTACAGGAGACGAGGAACAACCATTTTCTTACCTTCCAGAAAAGCTGAACTATCGAGAAGATTTCCTCAAACTGAGAGCTGCCTGTCCCCTGCCCATTGGCTTCGAGACATTGAAACCTCCGCTTCCGAAGAAGCGAGATGATGGGGTGACTACTTCGCAGGCACACACTCGCGGGTTCCACTGTCAAAAATGCGGCCGATTATCTTGCAGGTTGTTCTCTCCTTGTCCAGTCCCGCATTGTGTCGAAAAACTCACAGGCGATCCTTATTCAAGGGTCGAGTGGCAAAGATGGAAGTGTAACACGGTCGGCTGCGAAGTAAGCCTCTCGACCAGAATGCGGGTTCTCCCCAGTCATTGACTGTTCTGTTGTTGGAAGTCGGTTTACAGTGTTCCAGCAAGGGTTCGAGAACCGAAAGAATTCTGGTCTCAACCTACCAGCAGCAAATTCACTTCCGCAGAGATAGACCCTTCCTCCGGTATGTCTCGGTTAATTTGTTCAAGGCTACCTGCGACTCTCTGTCTAACTTGACCTACCCATGGTCTAGGCGTGAAGAGGCTGCGCTTACCTCCTCTCTTTGACGATAACTTATATCCCATTGCCACAGTGGATGGCTTCCTTTTACCTCATAATCGGTAAGTAATAACGCTTTCTGTATGCAGAGGGCCCAGGCTGATATAAACTTGTGATTTGGTAGTGGCTGTTTGTACCAGATCCAGCCTTCTTCACGACGTGCCAAGCTGGAGGCCGACAACATCTTCAAGACGTACCAGGAAGAAGCGAACAGTGGGCAACTGGTGTTCAAACGTTGGCCATTGCGTGCGGTAAGTGCGACGAATGAATCGTTTCCCGCAAATGCTTATATCACATCAGCATAAATGTATTGTTTTCCCTCCCCTTGGTGGAAGTATTTCTCTGATTATCTCCAGGTCGCGGAGCGCTTCTCACCAACTATTTCTCGCACAATGGTAGGTGCTTCAGCATACTCAAAGACGAGACGCTCATATATCAGTGTAGCTGGAGAACCTTACCATGTCGGTACGCTCTCTGACGAGGCTTGAAACGAGAATTGACATGGCATTAGTATGTCGGTGGAACGGATAACACCGTACCCTTCGACAAGGCACCGAGTGCCGTCGTCATGTCTAGAAAACTGATTCAAGATCGAATATCTCAAGCCCTGGACAGAGACACAGAGTTTAATGAAGTCTTGACGTGCGTTTCACTCCTCCCTGTAATGCTACCCGTACTAACTCGCACTATCAGCGCTGCCTACATGGAGAAGCAAAAGATGGCTGTAAGGAGCACTGGTTTCTTGTCTAGAACCTGGTCTGTGCTGACGCCTGTGCAATCAAGTTCCACAGTGACGAAGAAGTGGGGCTAGGCCCATTGGTTGCCGGCTTATCCCTCGGTTCACCTGCGATGATGCACTTCAGACTTCAGAAGAAGCATGATAAAGAGCGCCAGCAACGGGGGATCTTGATGAGCTTTACTTTGCGCCATGTAAGTTGCCGTTTCAAAGCTGTTGGACGTCTATTCATTCTCGAGCTCCATAGGGTGATGTGTTCGTCATGGACGGTTTAGACGTTCAGAAATACTACGAGTGAGAGCTATTTATTTTTTCGTTACGGCGCCGCGCTGACCTTTGTTTCTCACAGGCATACCGTCGTACCGACAAACTTCCGGATTGCAGCTACGGCTCGCTCTATCAATGCGTCAACGGCTGCAACTCCCACTGAGCCCGCTTTGTCAGGCCCTCACAAGTCTCATACGTAGGGGTAATAGATGGCTAACTGTATATTAACACTCATACTGAGTTTCTTGGGTTCATACGCTACTACTAATAGCTTCCTCTTGGTAATGGCAAAGGTCTTGCCGGCGCGGCTACATAAGCGGTTTGCCTCCTATGGGACCGGGAAGTCGTGTGTCCACCATGGCTACTCACTAGCGGTTTCATGCGTAAGTCCGGCACTGGCTGCATCGAGGGCATTGTATTCTGGGTGTCGGACGCCAGCTGCTGTTGCTTGGAGTAGAATGCCATAAGGTCGGCTATTCGCAACTCCACTTCTTGTTTGTCCCGATGGAGTCGTTCCACTTCTTTAGCCATGACGAACACCTCCTTTCCCATTTCTTTCTTCAGCTGCTCTACGTGAACTGGTTTTTATGTAAATGTGGAGGAGAATCAATTAATCAGTGGACGCGTCGTTGGAGTCGGGTCGCTGCTTACGTTGGACGTTGATAGCAGTCGCTTCCTTCATTGCCTCCACGAAACGAAGGCGCTCTCCTTTAATTTCGTCAGAGATTTCTGCAAGCCCGGTCAGCGTGGATCTATGGTCGCTTAAGCAGAGTATTTTGGGGTGCGCACCATCTGTGAAAGCTTTCAGCATGCTTTCTTGGTTCCGTTTCTGAGTCTCCATGAGGCGCGCCAGTGTGGTGGTACCTATGCTCAGCCAGTCAGTCAAGCTCTAACGCAAGCGAGAATATCAGGCAGAGACGGTGGCATACCAGCACCGTGCCTCGTTTCTGAGCCTATTGCCACTATCAGGTCGTTAAGGGCTGCTTGTAAGGACGCCATATTCTGGTCTCTGGCCTTCATTCCGAGTACTAATTGACGGACGTCATTGAGGAGGTTCAGCGATGAAGAACCTGCGCAATCGTTTAGAGTTGTCACAGGGCCGAGGTCTGCACATAGCTTGTCGATGCTCGTGGCAAGGCTTTGGATATGGGATGCTCCGTTGTTGACGAAAGCTTCCAACCACTGTTCCAAACGAATTCCGATCGGAGGAAATGAAAAAGCTAATGAGTCAAACGGCCAGCCCTATAAAGAAGATGGTTCACTCACCGTGTTGAGTTCGTTGAGATAGCGGACACTATCTGCTTGTTGCAGCAGTTGCTGTTCACGATGAGCTCTGTCACCTTCCATCAATGAAATAAGACGGGTAATCTGCCATGGTGCTTTGAGTCTGTGAAAACTCGATGAGCCAAGGTATAAACTTACCTCTGAATGAACATCCTTGTTGAGAACACCAGCCTTCATAACAGCTTGTGTCGAGCTAGTAAGTTTGATCAAGTCGTCTAATTGCCTTTGGATCGGTCCCAGGTCCAACAGACTTTCTGAGGCAGGCACGCGTTGGTGGCCAGCCAGGATCTTCTCCTGCTGAGCGCCAATTTCGGATATCTTCATCTCTAAGCCAGGAAGATTAGCAGCCAGCTGAGCCTTGACCGCCTTCAACAAGAGCAGCATCTCTTCGTGCCGCTCCGATGAAGGACCAGATCCTGGAGAAGGACCTTGTTTTTGAGCCTTTTCCAAACGTTTCTCGATGACATGTAACGTCGATTTGACCTCCTTTAGGGTTTCGTTGGCTCCTTTCAACCTGTGGTCCAGCCCCAGAGTAACCTGTTGGATGGTCATCCCGTCTCCAGAGCCCGCCTCCCTCTGACCGAGTACACTCCGAATAGAAGCAATCCCATCCAAGACACGTTTCTGTTGCAGGCCGTCTGGGCTCCAATCCGAGTCCGGGCCCTTCAAATTCGCCTTTGACCCAGGTGACGACGCGATACTGGACGCGGTACTGGGTAGCCCATCGGCGGTAGTCTTGACCTGTTTCAACAACGAATCGAACCTGGCGGTTTTTGATGACGAGGCAGGCGGCGGCGACGACGTTCTCGAACCGTCTTTCCGATGATGATCCTTTTTACAAACTTTTTCCTCATCGTCATTGACCCTTCCGTCCAGCCTCTCAGAATCTCGATCTTTATCTTTACCACCACCCAGACCCGCATCCCCATCTTCACCCTTTCCACTGACAGCCGTGCCAGACTTTATTACAGCCTCGTCATGCCCATCTCGAACCTTCGAGGACGACCGCGATCGGCTCGACTTCGTCCGGGCTATCACTGACGCATGCTCCGGGTCGCCTTGTCCCTGGCTCTGCTGGCTCAAGCTCCGTTCAAGCTGAGCCAGCCTCCCTTTAACCACGCTGAGCCTGCTGAGGTTCGTGATCGAAGGGCTGTTGGCTCGTCTGACGAGGGACGGGACCGAGATTAAGGAAGACGCGGCCGAGTCGCTCCCGACAGATGGCCAGCGTGTCGGGGAGTGGGGAGGGCTCAAACTCGAGGCAGCATCTGTAACAGCACTTATCATAGAAGGTGGGGGAGGAGGCCATTTCGCTAGTCCGCTCCCGCTGCCCCGAGTGGGTGACTGGACGCGCGATGACGTAGCTGATGCCGTCGAGTAAGCGCTGACAGGGGAAATCGGCATAGGTAGCCTTCCAGGCGAAGGCGCAGGAAGTAAGACAGTTGTACTGGTCTTATTGGTGTCTGTCCGTGTCATAGGCCTCGTTGTTCGGAGAGAAGCTCCCGATCTCGAAGGGATGGAGAGAGGAGGGACCACAGGTATTTCTTGCGTGTAACTGAGGGTTCGCGAGACAGGGATCGGTGGCAGAGACCTGTCCGTGTTGGTACGAATTGGTGTAGGGGGAGAAGGTCTGGTCGCAGGTTGCGACCTTGGCCGCCGTTTCTCGCGTTCATTGAGGCCTTTGGCTTCCTGAGGCTGATCATTTGGTAGACACCCATGCTTTCCCTCTGCACCTTCAGAAATCGAACTCAATATCGCATCCCTATTATAATCAATCAGAAAGACATTCTTCGTGAGGTTGAAACCACAAACCAAAACGCGCTAATCCACTTAGCCCTCTCCCTCACCGACGCGACCGCAAACCGTTCAGGCGGCCTTCGATCCTTGAATAACAATTCAAAGACCTTCAGAGACTCTCCGCCTCCTCCTGCTTCGTCAACACCAGGTAGCGCCTTCCGTTCCTCAGGCTCCAGAGACCGTAAATCAGGCGACACCGACCGGATATCCGAGCACCCAACCAACGCTATATCGCGCGCACACGGAATCCCTTCTGGGGTGGACCACGACACTGCAATCTTCCTCCCCTCCAACGTGATAGTACACTCAGCCCACAACGGTATACCGGAAAGCGGGTATTTATCGTCGTCGGAAAGGTCCAACCCAGCCGGAGTGTACCTCGTCAAATAGATGAGCGCGCCCATCTGCGTCTGCGACCTCGAAAGTGCGGGTCTCTGCGCATCACCCAACGGGATCGGCAATAACGGCAGCTCTTTGTGCTCTTCCGCGAGCGCTGCTGATTTCTTGTTGGCAGCGGCGGCGGCAATGGGGAAGATGACTTTGTCCCTTTCCGAGGGACCCATTAGACCGTTCTTCCCTTTCTTCAAGAGCGAAAAGAGGTTTTTGAAAGAGTGTTTCAGAGGAGCTGTCGACGAGTCTTTTTTGTTGGCGTTGGACGAAGAAGGGTAGAAAGACGCAGACGCAGTGGCATTAAAAGTCGTCGCTGGTGTGCTCCTATGGCGAAGGGCATTCGAGGAAGAGAGGAGCGCGTTGGAGGGTGAAGGTCGACGGTAGGCAGTGCGAGTCGACCGGCTCGGACTCCTCAAGTCCGGGGGTCTACCCGTAGTACCGTCGTGCATCGTTTCATACTGGTCTATCAGCATTTTCGCTGATTTACGGCGGTGGAGGGTGGGTCGTGGGTCACCACCATCGTAGAAGGAGTCGTCCTGGTTGGTGTTACTCATTGACCGCGGACCCATCTTGGAGCTCGTTGTCGATGGATGAGGAGAAGTGCGATGAGTTCGAGAGCATGGATGTCGCACCAGAGACTCAGACCTTCGAGTAAGGAGGTGATCGCATTTCGAAAACGCCTGAAGTCGCTCCCAGTGTTCCAGAGAGGAGTAAGCACTCTATTTCTAGGAAGTCATAGTATTGGATTTTCGAGTGCAAGGTAGCCCGGAAGTTACAGCTCAGATGCTCGAGTAGTCAACCTCCGTAGGATCGAAGCTTCAACGACAATTCTGAACATCAGACTTCGAGTCAGGTTCTCGTGCCGTTCCGTTGCAGTTCCCGGGAACGGGTGGATCTAGTCAGCTTGAACACTGGGAACATTACATCGTATATGAGGAGAATGCTGTGGTCGAACTAGTATGAAATAGCTCTGCATTTTCGGTGTTTTTGGGAAGAATTTTCAGGGGTAGCATAATGCACTCTAACAGTGGCTGCGTTACACACCTGTCGTCATCGCCAAAGCCGCCGGTGAGCGCGCAGATCTCAGTGGCAGGTGGAGAGGTTGATTGCGCACTCGCTGATGGTTATGTAGCAACGGCTCCAACGGACTTCGCGATCGCAGTTGCTGTTGCCCCAGTCTGGCAGTGCAACGGTTGTTGGAAACTGGTTAATGGAAGACTCCGACGTGACAGTTTTGTAGTGGGATGATGCTCCAAGTACTAAAATTATTTGCACTCGATACCGTTGCGCTGTCCCGGTGCTCCAATGTGTGCAGCCAATCAGACACCGGCATGGAGGCGTAGGAAAATATGATGTAGATGTTAGGAAAGGGTTCTCGGGTTATCCAATGGGTTCTATCCAGGGATCTTTATGTCAAAGGGCGCACTTTATGTTACTGTCACCGAATAGAACATTGTTGTGACAGTGGAGCAGATAGAACGCGGTCTCGGCCTCCACTGCTGAGGGATATATGGTTGGCTACAATGCACTGTTTTGTGTGTTCGAAGCGCTCCGAGTCAGAGAGGCTTCTTTCCGTTTAGTAAACAGCATGATGGATCAGTGACAAGGGATGATACGTGGATACAGATCTAGGAGGGCAGGAATTCGTATTGGAGCTTGCCCGGGCATGCTGATCCCGCATGCAGATTGTTTTGTCCCTGCGAAACAAGAAGAGTGGCTCCCGAGGCGGAGACTCGGAGGGTTGCAAGCCAAATCTGGGGTGATGACGTCAGAAGAGCAGATGGGCTGCGGCTTGCCTCTGCTGGCTGGCTTGGGGGAAGCAGCGAGGAGGCTGGGGAAGACGGGCCTGGCCGTCGAAAGCCTATGGGGGCAATCGCAGGAACGAGCAGGACAACGGGGGCACCGCCGACAAGAGGGCGAATGACATCACTGGGTCGGTATTGCCTAATGCGGAAAAGACGCGGCTCGGGTGGGGCCAAGCCCAGCCAGCTCGTGGCGAACTGATTCTCCGAGGGACTCGCGAACCGATTCTGGCCTGTGCCTATTCTCTTCTCCCTACCACCACCATCCCAGTACCTCCTCCCCGTCGTCGGCGTACCTCATCTCGGCGTCCTCCACGTCCCCCACGCCCCGCGACAATGCCAGACGTCTCTGGCTCATCGTCCTTCACGCTCCCCAGAAGGAACAGCGGTGAGTATGAGTTTTGCCGTCTTGCTGATTCATGCGCTGCGTCGTGATTGCCTCGTCATTTGCCTCGAGCAAGGATGGCCACGCGAGCCCCTCTTTGTTTATTTAACGGCCTGTGTCACTGAATGACCGATCCACTTCTTTGCTTGCAGAATCCTCACACCGTGCTCCCAAATCTCCTCCTCCCCAAATGCACGATTGCCCAAGGACACCTCCTCCAATGCCCCCTCGATATCCCTCCTTTTCCAAACGTCACGCCTCCTTCCACTCTCCGAGAGAAATCCCGCTTCCGTCCCCGAACCTCCTTCAGTCCGAGTCCGCAGTCCCGTTCTTCTCGCAACCGCCACAACAGTTGCAGTCGCAGCAGCCATCTGAGAATGCAAAGGGAAAAGAGCGCGAGCCGCCCGTGAGCAGTGCCGACGGTGATTGGCGGGGAGGCAGGTCCGGCGAGGCAATGGAAGACCGCGAGCGACCGTCCGTGACTCAGGGAGACTCAACAGGTGCGTATCGAGCTCTGGTGCTGTACCAGGACAATGCTGACGGTGGCTTTTGGGTGTCTACAGTGAACAAAACAGCAGAATGCCAAGAGTCCGATAATCCAATGGCACCATCTGCTTCCGGATCAGGCCTCATGGATTCCTCTCCGATCCAATTTTCGCGGGCCTCTCACAATCAGCATGCGGAACCTCCTTCTCCTTCTCGCTTAGTATCAGGCCCTTCTTTTCCTCCCGCACGATCTTCATCTTGGAGTGACCGCTTCTCCTCGTCCAGCCTGCCCCTCCCGTCTCAGATCCCTTTCTATGCTCTGCCTCAGGCTGGGCCCGGGCAAAGACAACAGGTGACCAGCAACGACCCCCCTGCCACTCAATTTTCTCAGAATTCAAAAACATTCCCGCACTGCCCTCCTTTGGATGAGTCAAGCTCAGAATCATCGGTAGGATCATCATCGTCATTGTCATCGTCTCGGACCTCTTCAAGCAGTGTCCCTCCCATTGAATCCAACAACCACAAATCCTCCCCACCGCCGTCGTCACCTCTACACACATCCCCCGCGGAGCCGCCATCGCGGTACGCAAGTCCACCACCCAACCTGCCTCCACGTCCGATCTCCCCTTTCCGAGCTCCGCAACCGCCGCCGCCGTCGCAACGGCCTTATGTGCCACCACCGTTGCCGACCGCCATGCGGCGTTCTTTCCCTGCAAGCTCGCAGCCGTCATATGCATTTCCGGAAGGACCGACAATTCTCGAGAACGAACCTGAAACTTCGGAAAACTCTGGAAGGGTCCCAGCTCCCTACGAGGTCTTTTTGAACCGCGCACCTCAGCCTGCCGATAGCTGGTTGCAGGTTGAGACCCTGCAGATGGAGTACAGGCTTTTCGCTCGGCTACCCGGATTCACAAGAGAGGGAATCACCCTGGCAACTAAGCGGAGACGGATTTTGCACCTCGTCGCTGACAAGTGGGATCGCGATGGTGGTAAGCTTGTTTTGTCTGATATATCGGATTTCATCGATTAACTGTTCCTTTCAGGTCACTTTGAAAGAAGGATAGCGTTTGGGCATGATGCGGATTTGATGCACGTTCGGGCAGAGTTCGACGGCGAGATGTTGCGGGTGTGCATTCCTCGCCGGCAGCCTGCCTGGTCAAACTCAAGAATAGCGTACTCGGGCAGGGCTTGATTCGCCTCCCGCACCCCCAGATGGCTGTTGTTGAACACGTTCCTTTTCCAGCAGTGATCACTCGACCTCCCAACAACCGGGACCTAGGTCACCTGCGCCTTCGCTCATTCCCTTTACTCCCCATCCCTTACAACAGCTTCCGACTTATTCCCGACGTCAACAAGCTTCAAGTCTCGCCACTCTGCCGGACTGCAGCCTGTGGATACCCTTTCACACATATTTCCCGCTCTTTTATTCAATCGAAAGGGTTGGATCGGGTATTTAATAGCTGCCGCAGTACGCTCCACCACCAACGTCTCAAGCATCCCCTTGTGCCCATCCTATCTCGCTGCATCCTATCTTATTCTAATTTGCTGGATTCACTCATCGGCCACTGTCGTTCTTGCTATTCCCTGCATCTACATGCATAATTCGTCACCCCCAGCATCATCCTCGTCATTATCGCTGAGATCGGTTGCACATCATCACATCAACTCTTGGGACGATCCCGATCTCAGCAACCAATCACCGGCACGATGTATGACTCCTACCCTTTGCCCACCACGCCAGCATGTTCGATTCCAACGTCTTAAAACTCATCCTTGTACGCCCACCCCACTGCATATCCAAGATACGACCTTACAACATACAACATCGTCATTCACCGCGGCATATTATCATATCATCTCACATCCCCACATGCATTCCTCCTTCACTTCTTTTTTATTTCACCCGCGTGGTTGCAGGTGGACATGGAAGGGGCTGGCACCTGTACCTGAACATTTACGAGAGTTTCTCGGTATTCTGTATTCGGTTCTACTCCTTCCTTCTACCACTGCTTCCCTGCCTCCGTACTATTCACTTTTTATTCCTGCTATACTTAGCTGTATATATCCCCGTACTACATGCTGTCAGCGATCTTTCGTTGCTGCCAGGTCTCACATCACCATCACTTTCTTATATCATTTCCTTCTCATATTCCTCTGTATCATTTCTCAGTTCTCCTACCTCTCTTGTTGTGGAATTGCTCCTTACATATCATATTTTCCCTACTCCAAGATCTATATTTTTGTGCCCTTTCAACAGCGGTCGACGGTGTTGTTGAGCCGTGCCGGTGTGCAATTTTCTTGTTAGAACGGTGGTCCGAGCCGATATGTTTACAGCTGTCTTTAAAATTGGAGCTGCTCGCAAACTTCCTGTTTGTAGAGGCAACGAATCCTAGGAGTACGAGTATGTAGACACCGGAGAATGCTGCTTGGTTGGTTGGCCTGAACCGCACCAGCTCAACTCGGGAAGTCCATGACGTCCTCCTTTGCCTGCCTTTCACAGCACCGCCGGCTTGGTATCTTCGCCTTTTCCTTTTCCTCTCTTGCTTCACTTTTACTGTATTCGCGTTCTAATTCCCCTTGCTCCAACTCGACTGTATAATAGGTCCCTTTCTTCGTCCGCGTTTGTCACGACCTTCCTATTTAATTCCAACGACAGATGTATGACTAGGACTGTATAGTACATATTAGCCCCCCAAAGTCGATTGAATCCGGAGTTGCAATGAGATGGCGTTTCTTTCTTCCAATTGCCTTGCTAATGACATTGACACTGCATGTATCGATACGGCGCAGCAGTGCGAGATAGATCTATTTGACAGGTCTCTCTTTCACATACGCGAAATGAAAATTCATTCGCTCATCGATCGTTCGTTTTCCATTGTTCGTTTTCCCCCATCGAGCGCGTGGAAGGATCTACGAGCACTAGTTCGTCGACACGAGTGGACTCACATGCCCAAGTACCTGCGCCGCTGTGGGTATGTCCTTGGTGTAAAAGGGGGCAGTTGCGGATTTGGGTATACTTTGACCCAACATGTAAAACGTGTGGGACGTCGTTGGAAGAAGACTTGAAAACACTTGAATAGGTCCTCCGGTAAAATCGTCGAACCGGGTCTGCGTTCCTGCGTGAAAGTTTTATATTATAAAATTTGTGAAGAGACGAAACGAGCGCTAACCGTGCGGTCATGGTGACACCTGGAGGTTCGCGGGAAGGTCTGAATCCTGGAATATGAATTCCAGTCATCCAGTCGAGTAGGGATACTTATAATGTCAGTCTTCATGTCGGTGGCGTCTGGCACGGCCAGACAACGGCCCTGACGGTCGTTGAATTGAATACAGATAAGCAAGCCCCTTGCGAAGTCGAGTCAAAAAGCTTCCCAGTCTAAACCAAATTCCGGGAAGGGCGACGACGACGTCAACGCATCAACCCTTGCTGAGCCCAGCGAATGAGAGAATTTAGAAAGACCGCGAAGTTGGCGTTGTAAGGGTCTAGAATCCGTCTTCGAGGCAGGCACCAATAGAGTATCGAAGAGTATGACATGCAATGTGACTGGTGGCAGAGCAGGTTTGGGCCACGCGAATTTGAAATGAAATGTCAGAGGTCGTAGTCATAAGTTGCCGAGTAGTTGGATGGAAGGAGGCGTAGAGGCAATAAGCAAGGTTCATTATTCATGAGCTTGAGTCAGAGCAAGGTTTATTGGGCGCTGAAAGACAGGCAGAAAGAGGCAGGTGCGTTGAAACGTCGATGACCGGCAGGTAGGCTCGTCCCGGTCCCGTGGAATTTTGCAGTCCGCAGTGGCAGCAGGCCTAGGGAAGATCTTCTAAAAAAGTAGTCTATGCTGCGATGAGCACAGCATGGAAAAGCGACGAGGCCTCGTTACCTCCCACCTTCCCAGCTGTGCTTGCCAGAATTATAGCCAGGATAAAGAGAAGTCCTCCCAAGCGGGAGATTCGGGTCGGTTTGCTTGATGTTATGGTTCAGCTTTACCATTGTTAAAAGCGAGAGCGGCCGAAAAATGATGATTGCGAATTTGAGGTCGCTATCGCCTGCCTCCTTGCACGATACTTGGACGCCCGGACCTTGACCGCGGTGTTGGAACTCGTGACGTGCTGCCAGCACCCAGATGGATCGGGATGTATTGGTCGTTCTCCGTTTTCCTGAGACCGGGGTGGCGTTTCCTTTTATCGTAGAGGGCTCAGGGCATGTAGAAGGATCATCTGCTCAGCCCTGTCCTAGGATTAGTGCCAGGGACGAGTTGAGTAAAAAAAGGAGTGTGTCCGTACGAGTGTCGGTCGGAAAACAAGCGACACGTTGTACAAGTACTTCTTCCGAGAGGCAACCTTTCGTCACTGTATCGCGTTTATATATCTGTATTCCAAGCAGTGTAATGTTACTCGTCACTTCAACGTAGGTCGCGGGCTAAGAACGGTCTGAAAGTCGCACCATGGATTGGGGTGGCAGTATTTCGCTTCTTTCTTGGAAAAGTTCTCCCGACAGATGAGTTGATCATGACTGAGGGAACGTGCCATGTCCCCAAGTCCCCGCTCTCTGAGAATTCGACTGGGTATCAAGAGAGATAACCAATGTGCGTTTTTATCGCGGTTGGAGCAGCTGTGACAAGAGATAAGGGCGAGCGGCGTGTAGCACCCACTTCCCAGCGAGCTGGGTCAGAATATCCCGCGCAGGATGACAACACACGCTAATTTTATAGCGTAATGGAAGGCTTGTGAGTACTTCTTTCGTCGTGGCCTTCGCTTTGCGTGTTGTCGAAGGACGCCTGGTCCTCACAGTTTAGCAGGGAAGACTCGGAAATGTTCGAGGCAAGTACTTTCGATATCAGAAATACGTGCCACATGTTCTCTTGGAGAGTCAGATGTATTTTTGAGGCTAAAATTCAGCGAGCTTCAAAGCTTCAAGCTTCAAGCTTTACAGACGGTCGAAGACGAAGTCAACTTGGACGCGGAGTCACGGCTGCTGATGCCGAAATTTAGAAAGGGCCGACATTCCCACAGTTCTCAGCTTGAACCAGCCAGCGATAGCTTGATCGCTGTCAGCAACACTCGAAAGCCAACCAGTCAGCCCCAGAGTGGCGGACAAAAAATAAAGCATATAAACCATGGGGCCTCAGCATACGAGAGCCATCGGACTCTAGTTCGCTTTCGACCTTCTTCATTTCTTCTAAAACCCTTTCCAACGACCTTCACGAACTCACGATCCTTTTCGCAATGCGATCCTCCTACATCCTGATCCCAACCCTCGCTTTTATGAACCTGGGCGTCTCCGCCCAGCTCCAAAAGCCTGGGGGACACATCAGGTCCGGCGTTGTTCAACGCGCTATCGCTATCACGGAGAGGCGCCAGGTCCACAGTGCCGACTTCTCGAGTGGCGGTCCTTCCGACGGTGCCTTTGGCGACCCTTTGCGCTCCAGCCATGCTCACGGCAAACGCGACGCAGGAGATCTGAACCCCAATTCTCGCATTCAGCGCGGTCTTTTCGCTGATCTGGCTTCCATTTTCATTCGTCCCAAACCCGTCCCTACTAGTAGCTCTGATACCAATTCGGGTACTCAGTCGGACAACTCTTCGTCCACCTCTGACGGTCCCACCGATGTTGTCAATGTTACTGTCTCCAGCAGTAAGGCGCCCCCGAGCGATGTGGTCGACAAAGCCTCATCTGCCAACGCGCCAGTTGCTCCTCCGGCTACCAATGGCCCTTTTGCTAACGCTGCCGGAGGTCCATTCCCCGCCGCTGGCTCCCCTTCTGACGACCTTTCTTCGGTTCCGGACTCTGGAGCGAGCTCCCAAGGAGTGGCTACTGTCCTCACTACAGAGTCTACCTTGGGCTCGACCATTACAGGGTCGGCTGATGACGCTACTGGTGGTAACACCTCCTCCGCCCTCCCTGTCTCTGGACCAGACGACATCTCTACTCCAGTTCTTACTGGGGGCGCGGACCGCGGAGACTCTGAAGATAATCTCGATGCCTCTGGCGATGGTACCGGTTCGTCCCATTTCATTTTCTCGGGTTTGACTTCCTAGCTTACTTTTACCCCTTCACTTAGCTGCACTATCCGCAGACCAACCTGGCGATGCCAACCGTAGCATCAGTCCCCGTGCTATCGATACTCCTCTGGGTTCCTTGCCTGTCGATGACCAGCCGGTCGTGGCTACCAGCGACTCGGGTAACGAGTCCAACAATGATCTTGTAACCGTCCTTGGTTCGCCTTCCATGACCGACAACTCGGGCTCCGCCCCTAGCCAGGACAACAACGTTCTTGTAACTATAGCTGGAAAGCCCACTATGACCGAAGACTCGCCCACCGACTCCACCGAGTCCACCCAGTCCAACCAGTCCACCCAGTCCAACCAGTCCACCCAGTCCAACCAGTCCAACCGGTCCAACTCAGGCTCTACATCCAGCGGTATTCTTTCCGATGCCGCTGGATTGCCTCTCGTAGCCACCGACAATTCGGGCACCGAGTCTGACAACGCTATGGTGACTGGCGTTGGTTCGCCTTCTATGACCAACGACTCGGGCGCTGCCTCTAGACAGGACACCGCGAACTCGGGCAGCGACTCCAACCAGACCAACTCGGGCACTACCTCTAAAAGCATTCTTCCCAATGCCGCTGGATTGCCTGTCGTCGCCACCGACAATTCGGGCACCGAGTCTGACAACGCTGTCGTGACTCTCGTTGGTTCGCCTTCTATGACCAACGACTCGGGCTCTGCCTCTAGACAGGACACCGCGAACTCGGGCAGCGACTCCAACCAGACCAACTCGGGCACTACCTCTAACAGCATTCTTCCCAATGCCGCTGGATTGCCTGTCGTCGCCACCGACARTTCGGGCACCGAGTCTGACAACGCTGTCGTGACTCTCGTTGGTTCGCCTTCTATGACCAACGACTCGGGCTCCGCCTCTAGACAGGACACCGCGAACTCGGGCAGCGACTCCAACCAGTCCAACTCGGGCTCTAACTCTAACAGCATTCTTCCCAATGCCGCTGGATTGCCTCTCGTCGCCGCCGACAATTCGGGCACCGAGTCTGACAACGCTGTCGTGACTCTCGTTGGTTCGCCTTCTATGACCAACGACTCAGGCTCTGCCTCTAGACAGGACACCGCGAACTCGGGCAGCGACTCCAACCAGACCAACTCGGGCACTACCTCTAACGTTCTTCAGGCTGTCCCGGGAGCGCCCTTGGCCAACGGTGCCTCGGGCGCCCAGTCTGGCAACNTTTTTTATAACTGGCGTTGGTTCGCCTTCCGTGACCGACAGCTCTGGCTCCAACCCTGACCAGGACCGTAACACTTTTATCACTGTCGTTGAACAGCCCACCCAGCCCACCGCCAACTCCCAGTCTGACGGTGCCCAGCGCGTCTCCAGCTCGGATTCTACCCAGTCTGACAACCTGCCAACTACTACTACGGACGGGTCCAACACTGACCAAGCCGTGGCCGCCGATGTATTCGTAAGCGAGCCTTTTACTTATCTCTGAAATTTCCAATACTGAATTCTTTCAGCAGGGCGTCGCTCCAGGTGTTTGCCAATGCCCTCCTTAGGCAGCGAGTGGCGATTCTAACTCACGCCACCCAACACTGGGCTGAAGACGTGACTGAATAGATTTGTTTTAGTTTGGTTAGGTGCTATTGGGATTGATGTACCTTATTTTGGAGATATCCTCCGTCAAATACATTTACGAGTTTCTTTGGAGCGTTCGCGGGTGAGCCGTGACAAGGAGTGTGACAAAGTATCAGCTGACTGTGACGACCGCGTCTGGATTCGCGTGGCAGGTCGAACGCGGCTCGACCAACGCCCGACTCTTCACATTACCAATATGGCCAGAGAGCTGCTACCACAGACACCCCGCCGCTCTAGGCGCTTTCAGCCTCTTGCGACCCCGTTCCTCCAGCGACAAACTACTGGTGCCGTCTGCCAGTGGGAGGGCGAACCCATCCTCATTCGTCCATGCAACCCAGATCTCGACTTGATGCAGGAGGAGCGCGAGGCAAGAGAAGAAGAAGGTTCTCTAGCGGAAGAGAAAGAAGATGGAGAAGAGACCGTATTCTATGCGTCTTTTACCATGAAGAGGCCTAATAAACCACAGAGGGGAAAGCAAGCGTCAGAGTCGGAGGAATCGAGGACGTTTCGTCTAGGAGATACCATTACGGTAGAGACGGATACCCTTTACCGGCAGAAGAAGCCTCCAAGCGTTGCAGTTATTGTATCCATGTGGGAGGTCAGGAAGAAGGGGGAAGACGAGGGGAGAGAGCATGACTCGTCGAAGATGAGGTTTCGGGTACATTGGTTCCTGAGACCCAGTGAGTTGGCAGCCATTCGCGAGAAACGGGAGCATGCAGAGGTGCGTCAGTGGTACTCATTGGACTCGAAATGCCTTCTCACGATTGTGCAGAACGAAATCTACTACTCCTTGGCATCTACCGATATACTCGTTCCAAGCGTCATCGTTTCTCACTGTTCAGTTTCACGCCAGCGCACTGCCGCTGCTAAACCGAAGGAAAGGTGGACCTACGTTTCAGTAAAGTCGAGAGCTTCTCCAAAGAAGAAGGGTTCCAGCTCGACGGCTCCTCAGGAGGACGACGACGACGACGTGGACGATGAAGACAAGCCTAGCTCGTCAGCGGATCGCCCCGAGGAGAAGTTCTTCTGCCGCTACGCTATCAACTCTCGAAAGGGCTTGTACTACGACTTTGACTGGGGATCACATCGAGCCGACGCCCTCCAACCAACGGTGATACCTGAAGACACTGCTGAATGGGGGCTGGGGCCAGAATGGAACGTCACCACTACCGAGGGTACAAAACGGGAGAAGAAGCAGAAGAGACATGGACCTCCGCCTAAGAAACGGGTCAAGAGAGAGGCTAGGGAGGATGAACTAGGGGAAGACGATGCTGATTCTGGCTCTGAAGAGGAATACGAACAACAGGATGAAGAGGACGATGAAGAAATGGACGACGCTGTTGACTCTGACGAGGAGGAGGATGGTGACTTAGAGGACGACGAAGAGGACGGCGCAGCCGGTCCTTCGACACCTTCGCGCTCACGAAAGCGAAAACGGGGTCAGACCTCTCTTCTAAAGACACCACGAAAGGGTCGTCCAGCGAAGATTGCGCAGCCAACCCCGCATTCCAAAGCCGCTTTGCGGCAGCGGAACAAGCTGAAGAAAGCCGTCAACGCATCGCCTCGCAAACGGCGAGCTGGTGGTTTTGCCATTCGACTTCCTACGCTGTCGTTCGATACTGATATGACCCACCTTCCCAAAGACCCTTGGCTGAGGGCCATGCACGTCCTCCACGTCGGCAACAGACCAGATGCTCTTCCATGCCGAACGGACGAATATGAGCAAGTTCTTCTATCTGTTGGAGATCTCCTAGAGGAGGGAAGTGGTGGATGTATTTGTGAGCTATCTTCCTCCTATATTCATTCACAACATTTACGAGCATGTCCTCAGACATCTCCGGCGTACCTGGGACGGGTAAAACTGCTACGGTTCGTACCGTCGTCCGGGAGTTGAAGCGGATGGCTGAAGCCAACGTAAGTGTCAAGCTCGGTTGTTACAGTTCTCTATCTAACCCTTGGTTCTAGGAAATCAGTCCTTTCACTTACGTCGAGATTAATGGGCTCCGGATACCAGAGCCCTCTGTTGCGTATACTCTCCTCTGGGAAGCGATTGTTCGCAATGCCGATCCCACCAGCTTGAAGGATTCTAATCTCCGTATGAGCTCTAAAGAGAGTCTTAAGGCTCTCACCCATTATTTCGGCGGGCGAATGAGAGGTCCAGGAGAGCACGCCTAGTAAGTTGTTCATTTTGTCATACTTCAGTGCCTGAACTAAGTGATAACGCAGCGTCGTCCTCATGGACGAGTTGGACCAGCTTGTCACGCCCAAGCAAGACGTGATTTACAACTTCTTCAATTGGCCAACTCTGGCGAACAGCAAGGTCGTTGTTATTGCGGTTGCCAACACTATGGACCTTCCAGAGCGAGTGATGACAGGGCGGGTACGCAGCCGACTAGGTAAATTCCAGTTCCTAACCATGTGTCCGGCGATGACTGATCAGATTATTCTGTAGGGATGACTCGGATAAATTTCGAGCCATATAAGAAAGAGCAACTAGCAGAAATTGTGGCTGCTCGTTTGACCACAGCAAAGGAGAGCCTCGAGAAAGAAGGCGTCGAAAGTCGCGAAGTCATAAAGATGGATGCTGTCAAGCTCGCCGCCATGAAAATCAGCAGCATCTCTGGAGACGCGAGACGAGTTCTGGACGTGTGCAGGTTAGTGCCAGTTGTGAATCCAAGTCAGACGGTTCTGCTTACACGATTTTCTTTTCTAGACGAGTGGTAGAGCACGTTAGCGCCAGCAAGACCACCGCAGG
Organism: Candolleomyces aberdarensis; assembly: GCA_004126415.1. Taxonomy (NCBI): domain Eukaryota; kingdom Fungi; phylum Basidiomycota; class Agaricomycetes; order Agaricales; family Psathyrellaceae; genus Candolleomyces; species Candolleomyces aberdarensis. The sequence continues at coordinate 53,650 of SDEE01000113.1, read as the reverse complement.
GGCTAACCATGTCTCGAAGATCATGTCGATCATGCAAAGCAGTCCTACGGCAGGGTACCTTCAGGACTGCAGCTTGCATGAGCGCATCATGCTGGCTGCCTTGATAAAATGTGTCAAGCGTGAAGGCGTTGAAGAAATCAAGTGGGGTGATGTAAGTCTGTTTTAGTTGGCTCATTGACGGAGAAGGGGCTAATACATGTGCAGGTTCAATATCAGCATCTGAACTACATCGGTGCTCTGACGGGGAGTGATTCACAGCGGAAACCGAGCGTCGCAGAGCTCACCATAGTGCTCGATTCGCTGGTGGCGTCGCGAGCTGTTTTGTTGGAGGATGGTGCAGCAGTTGCTCGGAAACCGAGTGGAGAACGTCGTCTGCTGTTGAATATTGACCAAATCGAGGCCGAGCGAGTCTTGAGCGATGTTGGGGGACAAACTTGGAAGAATGCCCTTGGTGCATCGTGATAATTTGTATTCCATTGTAGCTGTGACCAGCCCGTGTAGAGGCTTTGTATACACCTACCCCTCCCCCGACGCCACTACGATACGGTCCCTTGGCTATCGAGGTGAACGTATCAATCAGAAAAGGCAAATTCATGAATACGCGCAGCTCTTGGTAGGTTTGGTGGGCTGATGCTTGCTTCTCTCTGATACGAAACGGTAGGCGCTAAGCAAGAGAAGATGATGTTTCGAAATTGGGCCAGAGAGTAAGTGCGAGCTGGTAGACAAAGAAAGTAGAGTATCTGCACATAATTTTCTGGAGGCTCGGTGAACCGATTCAGCCTCTAGTGGGCTGGAATCTTGCTATCTTGTTTGTCATCCGGAACCATAAGTCCAAAGTTCATTCATACACGGTAGACAGAAAATGCCGACACCAGTCCAATCGCAAGCCATGATACGGACAGCAAAGCCAGAAATACAGGTCCACGAAACCAGCCCAACCCAACCCCAAGATGTTTAGTTATGAGCCCCAGTTGCCGCTGACAGTTCCGAGCCATCCTGCTTCTTTTCACTCTCTTCTTGCTCCTCGATTTGGATCCGGCTTTGTCCAGGGAAGGACTTGATCCTCTCCTTCCACGTCTCGTAGATAGCCTCGTTGACAAATTTAGGAAGAGTAGGACCCTCGTCTTCGTCGTGAATGACAGGGTATAGTTCGGGAAGTTTCATGATGTTCCTTGGGGCAGGAGAGGCAAACCACTTTAGCTTCTCTGCCGTCGCGTATTTTGGATCTAAATCGAACAACGACCGAGCCTGGCGCATGATCCTCTCGCGAACCTCTGGTCTCTTTGACGCGTCGACAGTGCACCTTCGGTTGATCCCTACTATAATGAGAAGGAAGTTAGAGCCAAAGATCGTTATCTTAGGAACTGTGACACTTCGGTACAAGGGAGTCAGATATTTTTAGGGGCTCTAGCAAGAGTGTGAAGACCTACCCGTCTTGGGTGTTTGCATCTGTGGCATAGCCCAACTCTACCCATTTGGGCTTCAAAACTTGTTCGCGGTAAGAGAGGAGGGATCTGAGGCGGGTCCGAAAGCACGCGGTACTGATATCAGCCATCCGAGAAAGTAGAGCGGCGCCTCTGTGCTACACCCGTATGATGGAAACTCTTCAAAGGGGTAGGTTTTGTGATACAAATGTTTGAATTGAAGGTGAGTAAGTAAAAGAGCGATGGTAAAACGAACGGCACTCACGGCGTCTGTTCCAATGACATGGTAGCTGCAACACCTTTTGATCGCTGACATTTTGACAGAGCGTGGACTTGAACACTGCATGCGGGTCACGGCGCTTACCAACTCCGTTCACCATGCAGCTCAAGGGCAACGAGAAAGAAAAGGACGACGCTGAAATTCGTGCTCTGGAACATTTGCCTCTCTTCCTAGCACCAGAAGCACCCCGACGTCGAGACCGTTCCAGTTACCTTGAAGATGAACTGGAAGAGCTGCCTTCTCTGTCGGAGAGCATCAGCCGCAGTACATCATCGTCATCGTCGTTCACAGAAAGCCAGGGCGAAAGACCTCTGCCATTCGGTTGGGATCGTCACTCCACTCCCAACGGACGGACGTACTACATTAACCACCATCGCAGAATAACAACCTGGGAACACCCAATGGACTCCAGTGACTCCTCGATAGCGGATTCATTCGACCCCGACCTGCCCCCCGGTTGGGAACGCCGCAAAACGAGCACAGGACGCCTGTTCTTCCTCGATCACAATGCGGGTATCACAACATGGGAGGATCCTCGAACCAGCACGGAAAGAGGCTCTCCAATTGCACCTCTTCATCGTAAATTGACGTACCTTGCATCGCATCTGCGGCGTAATAGCACGCATGAAGAGGACATCTGGGTCAGCCAGGACTCCTTGTTTGAGAACAGTGTTGAAGCTCTGCTCAATGCTTCTCATGAACTCTTGAAAGGGAGTTTTGTAGTCCGGTTCTTTGATGAGACACCCCTTCCATGTCAGTAAGTCGATGATCATGTCTTTCAAATCTGACGGGGACGATATGAACGACAATTTTGTTTAACCAGGGATTGGATAGACCTCCTCTTCTCCGAATTGTTTTCACCAGAGCGCAAACTATTCCAATCATCCAAATCCAAGCCTTCGCAAATGGAGGTCGACATAAGCTACCTTGGGAAAGATAGCCTAAAGTTGTACTCCTTTGCTGGACGACTGCACGCCATGGCGATACTGCGGCAGCACGTTTTCAACCTTTCCTTTCTCCCTGCAATCTATTCTGCGTTGGGCGACTACGATACCCGTGGGACGACATCTAGAGCTGCTAGTTATCGAAGGTAAAGCTGCGCATTTGGCCGCTCTAATGACCTAGTGTTGAAGAAGCGAACTGATATCAATCGGCGATAGTGATGTTTCCAGATCTATGCTGTCCGTGGATGATTCTGTTTTGCTGATCGAGTATGTGTCTCCCAAGCACTGATACGCGACCGTAGAGACTGACACCTTATGCAGGAAGGCGAAGGCAATGCGAATGGAGGCGTTTATGAACGCATTCGTGGAACTCATTCCACCAAAGATCCTTCGAGTGTTCACACTCTCCGAGCTACATGTGGTTTTGGTTGCTGAAAGGAAATGGGTTCGTATTCCCCCGAGCTTGAGTCTCTCGATCCGTCTTCTTCGTCACTGACCAAGCACATCGTACAGACTACTCTTCAAAACGCTTTCCGTGTATTGCCAGACGGATTACGTGTTTCAAATAACACGCTACTCCCATCCCATACAAACGAGGAACTACTCGACGAGCTGATGCTTAGGTTGACAGGATTCCGGCTTGAAACGTGCCAATATGTTCAAGAACTCAGCTAGAATCACTTACTGGAAGAGAATTTAGGGAAATCGTCGCGCGCATGGACGGGTGGTTGACGAAGGGGTCTTCAAGGTCCCCCTTCATTGACGGGACTCAGACAAGCGTTGCGTGGGTGTGTCCAGGACCGTATTCTTCGGTTGCTGGCATGGACAGGCCACGGCGCACTGCGGACAGAATTGCGGGTTCAAGGGTATGCTACATAGAAATGGCTAATGTACAAGGACGCTTGCAGGTCGTAAAAGCAGACGATGGGACGATGTGGCCATGGTATCTACTTAGGGAATCCCCACCCATGCATACAGGACGGTACCCTTGTTGGATTCGGGTTAGATCAAGGACCCACTTTTCTCGTAGTAAGACACTCACACTGCTACTATCTTTCTTTACAACTTTGCGGTTGACCAAGGCAATCAAACACTTATTGACGCGGGCTTGGTTGAGATCTGGTGGTTTGATGAGATCTGGTACTAGAAGGGTGTTAACGCGTCAGATGAAGAGGAAAAGAGTTCAGAGGCATACGTTTGACAGTGCTCCCCGGGGCGTCCATAAGTCCCTCGATAACGGTCTCCATGTTTCTGCGCAGACCCTGGCAGGAACGTTCAACGGAAGGAGTCACTACAAAGGCGATAACTGGCACGTACTGGATCGCTGCCACGGAACTCGAGGGGCAGGCAAGACACAATTCGCTCAATTTCCATCTAGAATTTCAGCTTGAGTACGCGCATTGATATCGTAACCTATCGTATCCACTCACGCTTCGCTCCTTCCTCTCCTTTGGAGTCAGTTTGGGTTTCGCGCCTGGTTTCTTCTTCGGCGCAGTACCCGACTTGCCTGACGTTGTTGTGGCAGCAGTGGTTCCAGTGGCAGTTGTGAGATTGGCCATGTATGTTGTATCTGGTTCGGTCATCTCTGTGAAAGCAGTCTGGTCCGCGAAATGTCGAGCTTGGCGGGCCTTCTCTTCTTCTTCACGAGCTCTCTTCAGAGCCTCTGCAGCCGCAACTGCGGTTTCCTCTAAAGATGACACGTTAACAACGCGAAATTTTGGCTCGTTTTGAGCGTACCTGCGCGTTTCTTCGCGAGTTCGAAAGATTCTGGTAATGGTGCCTGGGATCGTTAGCTTCGCCTGGAGATTCGAGAGAGAACGGGACACACACCTGTGTCCAGTCCGTGGTTAGAGCATTCATATTCATCACGTATAGCCAGCTCGCAAAGGACTCGTTGAACGTCGACAAAGAGTCACTGAGATGCTTCATGCCCTCCATGTTGGTTTGCAAAGCTTCAGCTTCCTCGAGGAACTCTGTCATTGCGGGTTCCAGGAACCCAAGGCCATGAGGAGCATCTGGGAATGCTCCTGAGCGCGATAATCGAAATAAAGAGCCCTGGGATATGCGCCGTAGAGGGGTGCGATGAGGAGTTTGGGTTGGATGAGCCATTAGAGTTCTGTCTGGATCAACGCCGGCTTTGTTCTGGGCGCTAGAATAAATAAAGACAAACCTTATTAGCCTCAGGCGTCCCTTGGCTTCTTCTCCCAAGCTCCTCATCGTTCCCAATGTCATCGCTACTACCGTCTGCTGCTGCAGGCTCTTCTGCAGAGGCCCAGGCTGCAGCCTTCGCTGACGATCCACGGTGAGCTCAATTCCGAGTCAAATCTTATCTCACACCAGGAGCTATTAGCGTACTCAAACACCCAACGATGACACAGGGTATACTTTAACAAGTCAACCAACACATGGCGATTGGAACAAGACGACGAGACCGAACTCGAGTATGACTCTGTAAAAGGAGCTTGGGTGCCCGTGGTGCGTGCACAGCAGCTGTTACCACGGCCCCACCTCTAATAATCTCATCCGCAGCTCGATGAAGACCTTCTCAGACGACAACAAGCTGCCTATTCAGTCGCAGGCGTAGACGAAGAGGTTATTCAATCTTCTCTTTTACTCTTCCGTTACGCTGATACAACCTTCTCCTTCAGACACCCGCCGCACCTGTCCTCAAACGCGAAAACAAGAAGCGCAAAGTGGAAGACTACACAGGCTATGGAAACGGAAACGGGAGCGGGAACGGAGGGGCATCATCCTCATCTGCAGTTGCAGGTCCTTCCCCGAAACGAGGGAAGAATGACAAACCTGGAGAACGCAAGTCCAAGAACACAGCAGTATATGTGACGGGCCTCCCAACAGACACGGAGCCCGACGAGCTGATGGAAAGGTTCTCGAAATGCGGCGTCATCGAGGAGGACGATAGCGGAGATCCCAAGATTAAGATGTACGCAAGAGAGGACGGCAGTTTCAACGGCGAAGCCTTGATTGTGTACTTCAAAGAAGACTCGGTAATATTAGCTCTAAACCTCTTGGACGAAGCAGAACTACGGCTCGGACAACCTTCGACAGTGATGAAGGTCGCGAAAGCCGACTTTAGTCACAAAGGATCGTCCTCCAGCCATGGCGGAGCTCAACATCAACCTCGCAAAACGATTGACAAGAAAGCAGCAACCCGAAGGATAGGAAAGATGCAAAAGTCAGTGCATTTGGCTTCGCGATATTCTAATTATTCGCGTACCAACAGAAAATATAACAGGAAGCTGGAAGAGTGGGGAGACGACGATGGCTTCGGTCCTCAACCTGATCCTTCAGACCGTCTGGCTGCTCCTACCCAAAGCCGCGTCGTCGTTTTGAAGCACATGTTCAAACTTGACGATCTAGAGAAAGATGCTACTCTGCTCCTGGATCTCAAGGAAGATGTTCGCGAGGAATGCTCAAACCTGGGCGAGGTCACCAACGTCACCCTATACGACGTGAGTCTATCTCTCTTACGGCCCTCCGTCTATTCTGAGGTTTTCTCCTCTTCACAGAACGAGCCAGATGGTGTCATAACCGTCAAATTCAAAGAACCCGTCAGCGCAGCAGCTTGTGTCATCGTAAGTTATGACTTCATTGATCTATCAGTGCTTTTGCTCACTCTATGAGCAGAAAATGAACGGGAGGTACTTTGACGGTCAGCGCGTCATTGCGGAACTGTACACAGGGAGACAAAGATTCAAACGAAGTGGCGGTGGGGATGAGATTGGCGAAGGTGGGGACGAGGAAGAGGGGCGTCGGCTGGAGCAATTCTCCCAATGGCTTATGGATGAAGGAGAGTAGTGGTAGCACCAAACTGAGTCCATCGTCCTTCTTGATCTCTTCACTTATCTTGCCTTCATTGTATATGCTTGCCAAGTAGTTTATTGCCGATATCCCAAGTATAAAGAGCAAACGTGTAAAATATCATTACAGTAGCGTTACCAACATGAGCAGAGAGGTGTCTTCTTAACCGTTTCTAGTCGCTGTAGGAAAGAAAACCAGTCAGCTAGAGACCAAAAGTTGCAATGTCAAAATATGCATACCTCTGCGATCATAACCGTCTTCGAACCGTCATCCTCCTCTTCCTCCTGCGCTGCGATCCAGTCAAGTCCAGCAGTAGAAATCGTGCCAATATTCTTGCGACCGGCAAAGGGTCGTTGGCCCTCGACGTGTGAAGTGGATTTAGACATCGCCGCAAGGTCATCCTCATCCATCGAACTACGCCTTGAGGGTGTCGAAACCTCTGTAACAGGTTCCAAAGGCTCTCCAGGAGCCGAGAACGGTGACTGTGCCACCGGCGGCCGTCCATCACCACTCCCCGAACGCGAGATAGGCATGGGCCGTGAGGGAAGAGGTGCAGACGATACACCCATATCCACCTCCTCTTCCTGTTCTTCTTCCTGAACGCCGAGTCGTTGAAGGCTTGCTTCGACGGCGTCGAGTCGTTCCAAATGCTCGAGAACAGTAACACCAGTCGTGCCTGGATGGATGCGCTGGAATTTGGCAGCGAAGGGAACGGGCCGTGGGGCACCTGAGGCGTCCGTTGCAGTTCGTCTCATGGGCGGCGGGAAGTCGCTACCGTAGCTTTGACTTCGTGTTCTCCCAGGAATAGGCACGCTGCTGACAGAGATGGTGGGAGAGACGGGTGCGTTGCTATACTCTTCGCTGACATCTGGAACTACGACTTCTTCGTCCCACACTAGGACTTTCATGCGCCTCGTAAGTTCCAGGGGACCTGTCCTAATTGTTAGTTTTGCCTCCCAGTAATAGATTTGGCGTTCATCACCAACCTTCGTCCTAACAACTGATGGTAAGTACAGATGAAACTGGATTGCTAAGTGGACAACGTACATGATGCTTCAAGGATTGCACAATATTCCATGCCTGGCCCTTGATCACCGCGAGCTGGCGCTAAGAAGACAATTTTATTAGTACCTGCTCGTTCGTTTCGCGTTGTTCGCAGTATACTCACAGCAAACATCTTGGGGTGGAAATCCGGATCCACCGCAAACATTTTTTCCAGCTGATACGTAGTCTCTTCCCACCACGCTTTCGAAGTTAGCAACGGCAAGAAGTGGTTTCTCGTCTTCTCACTGAAAGGTCGGCCGATAATGCTGACAGGGAGGAACAGCCAGCCATAAGTATACGACCGCCATCCCTGGGGATGCTCGTGGGGGAACGAGAGGGAGTTATCGATGGCAGCTATGTGAATGTGGGGTCTTCGCTTGTAGTCAGTGTTTGAGGTTGATGGGCGTGGAGGGGGCGGCGGTGTGGAAGAAGGGCGAGAAGTGGAAGCGTTCATTTGTGGGGTGGCGGTCGGTTCGGTTCGACGAAGTTCGCTCATGACTGGCATTTCCAACCTCACTGAACGAGAGGGTGCGACATCGACGAGCTTTTCGTGTTCACCTTCACAGTATTTGATCATGTAGTTGTCAGCTCCTCTATCCGTGTTTAGCATGAGATAGTCTAAAATGACCAGTCTAGCCAATGCCATATCAGTCATACTGCTTGAGACATGAATATAGTGACCTACTTCTCTAGCTCATCTCGGAAACTCTGTTGCAGAGACTGGGTCCAGTAAAATGGTCGCTGGGCATCAGTTTCTTCAGTGGCATCGTAAAGGACCTGTTCCTCCTCAAAGTCGGCTTCAGCTTCATCATATGCATCCTCCGGATCCCCAGTTCTTCCGCAAACGATTTTCAGCGCACTGAGGAATCGTTTCGAGAAACTGCCTTGGCGGTGATTGGAATCATCAAACGTGTCAGAAATGGCACGTCCAGGCCACGGATGTTTGCGCAAGAATTCGGAAGCGTCTGCACATGTATTCGTTAGCGAGTTAACACCATAAATGAGGCTCTCGCTCACCCTGGAACCCTTGGAGGAAAAACTGCATGCTGCCAATCTTTTCGGGAAGAGCCTTTCCTTTCTTGGCAGCATTTCGGTCAAGCCAGTCGTAAAAGAAAGCCTGGAGAGCGTAAGGCTCGGGGACTTAAGTCAAACAAGAATGAGACCTACAGGACTTGACAATGACACTAGCTTGGTAGGTGGTACGATGTGAAGGTCGAGTCGTGTGTCCAATAGTGATGCTGCGGCTTCCGAGATATAGCTACGGCACAGTTAGCAACATCACTGAACGAGAAAGGCCAACGTACCTTAAATTGGGAATGAGGCAAGCCCTGCCGAATGGAATCAGCCACCTGAATTGACGATGTAACCATTTTGTTGTCTGGTCCTTTGTTAGGAAACTTCAAATTCGGGAATGGTCAAGCTTCCGTACCTTGGGATTGAGCCTTCCGTATGGTTCTTCATCCTTGGGCTTGAATACACTTGAAAACTATGAGTACCAAAGCAATTTGGCAGGAGGCAGGCTTACGCCACAGTTTGCACGCGTCCATTGACCTTCGCCCTTGCAAAATAAGAACCGGACGATCCTTTGGCAATCATCTTGGGATGGTGACCTTCTGTTATGGCCTCTTTAATGGATTGGACCACCCTAAATCAAGATTCAGAACAAAAAACAGTAATTGAAATCGCTCAGACGTACGCGTCGAAGTCTTCGTCGGTCATGGGAGGATTATGATCTAGTGTCTTGGCCTAGACGGGAAGAGGGTCAGCGCCCAGTCTCCTGTTCGATTATAAGGAACGCACAAAGCCATAATTCGGTGCTGGGAGTATCGTAGGCTCAAATACACTCCTCCATATCTTCTTCTTTGTGTGCTCTGGTATCTGTTTCTTTCGTTTCACCTTCTGGGCAATTGACTCGGTCCACCTGTTATAGGCGTAACCATGAGTGGAGCCCTAACAGCAAGCCGACTGCGGTCCAAGTGCTCACCGTTTGAATGCATTATCCAGCTTCGCCAAGTCGATACTGACTCCTCCACCCGTCCTGCGCCTTCTCTCACGCGTAAGCGAGGCACTCGGTGCACTCGTTGAAGCCCTGTTGTCCTCGCCAACGTCGGCTTCCTCATCTTGCGAGTGGAGCAAGGACTGGTAGTCTGAGTATTGTGGGCGGGCCGACATTGGTGTTTCTGGGGCGGAGGCTGCAACCGAGAGCGATGAAGGCAAAGTATCAAGGAGGGCAAAGTGGCCCTGAGGATGCTTGTAACGGTTACTACATACACGGCACAGACACGTCTTTGGACCCGTCGTAATTGGGTGGCTGTACCCTGAGTGGCTGTACGACGCCTGCCATAACTCTATCAGATAAGATTAGATACATGATTCGCTTCAAACGTTTGCTCCGTGGTCGTTAAACGTTTGGGCCCGAGATTCATGGTATACGTGCATTAAAAATCTACTTAAAATATCTCTGTATTGCTAGGAATGGGGTCCTGAGTAAGTACAATTGCAACTTCTCCTCCCGAAAACAAGGGAGGTCTTACCAGACCAAATGACTCCCAAGTAGTTGAAGAAGAGACTGTTAAGGATGTCGCCGAACTGAACGGTACACAGAGCGTATAAGCCATTCGGAAATACCTTGTTTCAAGTAGGTCAGCGTAAAAGGTATACGATCCTGCCCCCTAGCCAGTGTAATTGTGAAGATTGAGATCAATTTTCAGCAAACGGCCATCGACGCAAGAAGAAGGCTCTAAGGATGCAAACTGCTTAAAGCATCTGGCCGGCGAGCTCAACCTCGAAAAACGTCCCCGTTAAATCGCTAGGAGAGACCGGTGATAGGGTGCATCTGTTGGCTAGAAGAGCGGCCCCACCTGCACCTAAAAAAACCCTAACTACGAAGCCAGAGCCAACCATTTCTGGTTTTGAAATTTGATGGCCCACGAAGGAGCACGCGAGTGAGGAGGGTGGATATTATCGTTCCGACTAATCCCAATCAAAAAGGCCACGGAAGAAAAGGCCATGGTCAATGTAGAGAGTGTTACTGAGAGTCAAATGGCCCGAAGCGAGTAGGTAAAATCCATTCCTCCGAACTTGTAGGGTTGGTCCATAATCAACGCTGCGTCTATTTAAAGACAGAGCTCCGGCGTCGAAAACTCCTAGGAGTAGAATCTCGGCAGGGTTATCGATCGTTTTCATCTAGAGCTGAAACGGATGAGCTCGGAGCTAAGCTTGAACGCCAAAGAACATGATGTAGAGGCCTAGGTCGAGCAAGAAAAGACACAAGGAGTATAATTTCCAGAACGACGGTCCTCCCCAAAGTAGAAGTCCCGCAAGGATAGAAACGGTGCCCGTTTACTGATTGTGAACCATGCCGGTAAAAGGATCTTGTTGAAATTTGAAAGCTGGGTTAGGCAATGTTAAACATACATCGTACTAAGATACATTATACCGTAGGCAAGCGGTAATCGGCTTCCGTGGAGACCTTATCTGTCCAGACGTCCATGGGCCATGAATATAGTATAGTACTATTGGTTCAGGCCAGATTTCGGTTGGCATTCCACTGTCGTTCCCTTTCCTCCTGTTGATCACGATGACGCCGAGTTGGTCGGATTTGATACTTGGCAATGGTATCCGTCAGGTGAGCGCTACGGCTTGTTATTGCGTTCGAAGGTGGCGTAGGGCATCATTCAGACTGAACCCTCTTTCTGCTCGATACCGAATTCCGTCCGACTCGTTCCAGCGCTTGGACTCTGTGAGGGGGCTTCCAATGGAAGTTCGTTGGATCGAACAATGAGCTCCTTGATAGCGACTAGCGACCGTGCTGCAATGGATGCCCATAAAACGATGACTGCAATGGCATATAGGGACCCGTATATCCGAAACGCATGGGAATCGAAGATTTCGCCAAGGAGGATTGTGAGGTTTGCATATACGCCCTGCGCCGCGGATGACATCAGGAAGAAGTAGAAATTGTTTTAAGGGTGGAACTTACGTTTGGAAAAACTAGGCCCCAGAAGGCAATCTTGAATTGCACAGGCGCTCTGAATACAGTGCTGTGACAGGCAAGTAGGGCGTACATCATCCACATGGTCGCTAACGACCAAAGAATGAACGATATCGATATGCAGGTGAGATACAGGAAGTCACCGACTGTCGAAGATCCGAGAAACTCTGAGGACCCGGCGTGACTGTAGGGAAGGATCGTTTGGAAAACGAGTCCTTGTAGCAAAATGGAAAAACCGGCTTGCCCCGTCGGCCCTAATGGAAGAAAGACGGATAGGACACCATGACCAGGTGGAATGTTGTGGATGATGAGACGAGCGAGGTATATCGTCAAAACCATGAGTGCAAGGGTGAGGCCAACGGCCACGAGAAAAACGGATGAAACGATGGTGATGAGGCAGTGGTACATAGAATACCTCTGGATAGCAGAGGCAAGAATGCCTCCGGAGGAAGAGGCAACGGTAAGAGTGACCACGGGAAGCAACCACCTGGCGGACATGGTGTCTAGAGAATGCTTTTGGTTTATCATCCTGGAACAGGGTCAGCAAATTTGAATGTGGCCATTAGTAGTGTGCTTACATTGCGTGAACGCCTACCCAACAGCAAAGAGCAGATATGACTACGTCCAGCCACCAGACTGCCCAAATGAAGTATAGGAAAGGCTTCCCCCCAAATTCGAAATAGATATTAATGACGTCCACTGCGACGTTGATAAGCGTCGTTAAACCCATGGGAAAGGTTCCAAGGTAAGGACTTGTGACTGGACTGTCAATGACAGCCTTCCAGCGGTCGGGATGCTTGACATATTTTGCAAGCGCCAGGGATGAAAAGATGCAAAACAGTGTGAGGTTGAGGAAGAAGAATACGAGGCTTGCAATCATCATGCCCCTCGTTTCTTTTCCATAGGGAAAAATGTGGAGCAGGTTGCTAACTGACCCAGTGCCTATATTCATTTATGAGTCAACGTGCCCTGCTGAGAATGCCAGAGAACACACCCATGATGACGGCAAAGAGTGCAGGGTGAGCTTTTCTAAAGGCAGTTCAGTCAATGTATTGAGCGAAACAATAAAAGGAAAATTACAGGGACAAGGTAGACAACGTTGCTGTTAGCCTCCGCCATCTTGAGGGCCCTTTCATGGTCATCCTCGGGAAGAGAAAAGGGACAAGTCAAACAAATGTGAGGTTGACTCAACTAACGGTCGAGTTCCGGGTCTTTTATTGAAGGTGAACGACTGACCGATAGGACAGGATAGGATAGGCGTGTCAATTAATAGCACTATATTAGCGTGACACTGGCAGAAGACATGTAACTAAGCAGTCGTAACCCTTGCTCGGGTTCAAGTTCAATTCAAGCTCTCCAAGAAAATCCTAGGAATACAGTCGAAGCGGTGACAGATCGCTTTGCAAGTTCGGTATGTAGCAGCCTATTCATGGCGTCCATTAACGGTTAAATTAACGAAGAATAGATCATGAGTCGTTGGACGCGCTTCAGGTATACCTCAACGACGCAGGTCACAAGCACCGAGGAGAATGGCCACGAAATACAGAAGACCACTGTCGAGGTTCAGGAAATCTCCAAGAAGTCTGAAATCGTGACACCTATTAGTGAACAATCCCCCGCAGAGTTGTCTGTAACCGAATCCCAAGTCCGAACCACCGCTGTAGTTGAAGAAGCGGTGGAACCTGAAGAAACGCGGGACCAGGCGCATGCCGCAGCAGAATCGCCTAGGCGTTTCAGGTTCAAGAGAATCTCTTTCTCTCGGAAGTCGCCCACAGATGACAAGCCAGCGTTGTCGACCACCCAGAAACACGAAAAGCGGGAGCATGCAGTTGAAGCCGCAAGACACCGAAAACAGGAGAAGCTCTTGAAGTCCGAGCTGCGAGCGAAGAAGAATGCTCTGCGGGTCCAAATGTTCATTACAGGCGAGCCGACCGGGTCCCTTCCAGCGGTGTCGCGAGTTGTCGCGAAGCCACAATTGAACAAGATCAAGGCTCAATTATAGGAACCCAAGACCGCGAACAAGCTAACTCAGGGACTCCGTCGACTTCCAGCGACGACCCAACCAGGGCAAAGCGGAATCAACCACAAAGCACCTATCCATGCTGTGTGCTTGGAATTCACCGAGTAATTGAGATCGCTCGGATGTACGCGTCAAAGTCTTCGTTGGTCATGGGAGGATTATGATCTAGGTCCTGGCCTGCACGGGAAGAGGGTCAGCGCCCAGTCCGGGTATTGTAGGCTCAAATATGCTCCTCCAGTTATTCTTCTTTGTGTACTCTCTTTCGTTTCACTTTCTGGGCAATTGACTCGGTCCACCTGTTAGAGGCGTAACCATGAGTGGAGCCCTAACAGCAAGCCGACTGCGCTCCAAGTACTCACCGTTTGAATGCATTATCCAGCTTTGCCAACGATACTGACTCCTCCACCCGTCCTGCGCCTTGTCTCACGCGTAATCGAGGCACTCGGTGCACTCGTTGAAGCCCTGTTGTCCTCGCCAACGTCGGCTTCCTCATCTTGCGAGTGGAACAACGATTGTTGGTCCGAGTGTTGTGGGCGGGCCGACATTGGTGTTCCTGGGGCGGAGGCTGCAACCGAGAGCAAAAGCGAGGTTGTAACATGTACACGGCACACGTCCCGTCGTAACTCAAATTGGGTGGCTGTACCCTGTCGAATCTCCACCAGATAAGATTAGATACAAGATTCGTTTCAAACGTTTGCTCGTGGGCCGTCTACTCAGTAAACGTTTGAGTCCCGAGATTCATGACATACGTGCATTAAGAATCTACTTCAAATATCTCTGTATCGTTTCTGTCCATAGGAATGGGGTCCGGTACACCCCTCCGTCTGATGGATATATAATATCGTCCAACTATCGAAGTGTCCCATTCACCGATCACCGTCTGAACAAAAGATTCGGAAATACCGTGCCCCAGTAGGTCAGCGTAAAAGGTACACGATCCTTCTCCCTAGCCAGTATAATTGTGAAGATTGAGATCATTATCCAGCAAAGGGCCATCGACCACAAGAAATATCCAGAGATGCTGACCAGCCAGTTCAACCCTAGGAAACGTCCCCATTAAATAGCCAGGAAAGAACAGTGATAGGGTGCATCCGTGGGCGAGAAGAGAGGCCCCGCCTTTACCCAAAGGACTCGCAATTTATAAAGCTAGAAACAACAATTTCTGGTTTCGGTGGCATGAAGGAGCAAGTTGCAAGTGATGAAGAAGGTGGAAATCATCATAGTTAGACTAATCCCAATTGAAAAGGCCACAAGAGGAATTTTCGATCTCGAGAGTGTTACCGAGAGTGACTAGAGGCCCTGTGAAAAGGTTCCACCAATTCACGAGGCCACAATGAGTGGAATGACCAATCGGTAAGACCCAAACCGAAACGGATGTTGTCTCCTCGACGAAGTGATGGGTGGACATCCTACAACATCAGCTTTAGCCTTGCATCCGTTGCCTTGGAAAAATCAATTGGAGGGACCCACATGATATAGATCATCTCAAATGCAGTGGAATATGATACTCCGATAGCAAACCGGTCCAAAGCGAGTAGATGGGTCCCGTTCCTCCGAACCTGTAGGTTTGGTTTATGAGCAACACCACATCTATCAAAGTCGGAGCTCCGACATTGAAAGTTCCCAAGAATAGAGTCTCGCCAGGGTTATAGATCATTTTAATCCAGAGCTGAAACATATGAGCCCGGAGTCCATAGAAAATGATATCAGAATTGAAATTGACTCACACCGGGGAAGAGGATTTACCGGGCGACTGAAACGCCAATGAACATGACGTAGAGGCCTAGGTTGAGGAAGAAAACACGAGTATAGCTTCCAGAACGACGGTCCCCCTCCCGAAGTAGAAGCGTCCCCAAGAATCGAAGCCGTCCCTGCCCCCAAATTGATTGTAAACCACGCCGGTGAAAAGGATCTTGTTGAAAGCTGGGTTCGACGACATTAAAAACATATCTCGTAAGGTACTTTATACCGTATGCAAGCGGTAATTGGTTTCCGTGGCGGCCTCCTCTGTCCATTGAAAGGCCATGAGTATAGTATAGTACTATTGGTTCAGGCCAGGGTTGGCGTCCCACTGTCGTTCCCTTCCTTCCCTCCTGTCGATCACGATGACGTCCGGGTCGGCCGGATTTGATACTTGTCAATACAGCATCCGTCAGGTGAGCGCTGTGGCCAAGCTATGGCGTGTTATTGCGTTCCTAGGTGGCGTAGGGCGCGCGTCATTTAACCTGAACCCTCTTTCTGCTTGAAACCAAGGTCCGTCTGACTCGTTCCAGCGCTTGAACTTTGTGAGGGGGCTTCGAATGGAAGTTCGTTGGATCGGGTAATGAGCTCCTTGATATCGACTAGCGACCGTGCTGCAATAGATGCCCATAAAACGATGACTGCACAGGCATATATGGCCCCGTATATCCGAAATGCATGGGAATCGAAGATTTCACCGAGGAGGATGGTGAGGTTTGCATATACGCCCTAATGCCGTAGATGACATCAGAAATGAAGTGGGTATTGTTTTATGAGAAGAACGTACGTTTGGGAAAACTAGGCCCCAAAAAGCAATCTTGAATTGCACAGGTGCCCTGAATACAGTGCTGTGACAAGCAAGTAGGGCGTACATCATCCACATAGTCGCCAACGACCAAAGAATGAACGCAATCGATATGCAGGCGAGATACAGGAAGTCGCCGACTGTCGATGATCCGAGAAATTCTGACGACCCTGAGTGACTATAGGGGAGGATCGTTTTGAATGAGAGTCCTTGTAGCAAGATGGCAAACCCAGCTTGCCCCGTCGGCCCCAATGGAAGGAAGACGGAGAGGACACCGTGACCGGGGGGAATGTTATGAATGATGAGGCGAGCAAGGTATATCGTCAAAACCATGAGGGCAAGGGTGAGGCCAACGGCCACAAGAAAAACGGATGCAACGGTGGTGATGAGGCAGTGGTACGTAGAGTACTTCTGAATGGCAGGGGCAAGGACGCCTCCGGAGGAAGAGGCGACAATAAGAGTGACGACAGGGAGCAACCACCTGGCCGACATGGTGTCTAGCGAATGCTTCTGGTTTACCATCCTGAGACAAGGTTAGTAAAAATTGAATGTGGGTTGTTGGTAGTGAGCTTACATTGCGTGAACGCCTACCCAACAGCAAAGAGCAGACATGATGACGTCCAGCCACCAGACCGCCCAAATGAAATATAGGAAACCCTTCCCCCCAAATTCGAAATGGATATTAATGACTTCCACTGCGACGTTGATGAGTGTCGTTAAACCCATGGGAAAGGTTCCAAGGTAAGGACTTGTGACTGGACTGTAGATGACAGCTTTCCAGCGGTCGGGATGCATGACATATTTTGCGAGGGCCAAGAAGAAAAAGATGCAAAACAGTATGAGGTTGAGGAAGAAGAACGCGAGGCTCGCAATCATCAGGCCTCTCGAGCCTTTTCCGTAGGGAAAAATGTGGAGCAGGTTACTAACTGACCCAGTGCCTATATTCATTTATGAGTCAACGTGCCCTGCTGAGAATGCCAGAGAACATACCCATGATGACGGCGAAGAGTGCGGGGTGAGCTTTTCTAAAAGCAATTCAGTCAATGTATGGGGCGAAAAAATAGAAGGAAACTTACAGGGACAGAGTAGAAAATGCTGCTGTTAATCTCCGCCATCCTGAGGGCCCTTTCACGGTCATCCTCAGGGAGAGAAAAGGGAGAGGTAAACAGATGTGACGTTGACTCAACTGACGGTTGAGTTCCGTGTCTTTTATTGATCAAGGTCAACGACTGACGGGGATATTTTTAGTTTGTCAATTATTAGCACTATATTGGCGTGACACTGTCAGCCGACATGTGACCTTGCTCGGGCTCAAGCTCTCCCAAGGAATGCTCGGTGGGCCTTTTGTCGCTGGCAATCAAATCCTAGGAATACAGGTGAAGCGGTGACAGGTTGCTTTGCGAGCTCCGGTATGTAATAGCCTAGTCATTGCGTTCGTTAGCGACGGAATTAACGAAGAATAGATCATGAGTCTTTGGACGCGCCTCTGGTATTCCTCCTCAACGACGCAGGTCGTCACGAGCACCGAGGAGAATGGCCACGAAATACAGAAGACCACCATCGAGGTTCAGGAAATCTCCAGGAGATCCGAAATCGTAGCACCTATTAGTGAACAATCTCCCGCAGAGTTGTCCGTAACCGAATCCCGAACCACCGCTGTAGTTGAAGAGGCAGTGGAAGCTGAGGAAACGCAGGACCAGGTGCATACCCCCGCAGAATCGCCTAGGCGTTTCAATTTCAAGAGAATCTCTTTCTCTCGGAAGTCGCCCACAGACGATAAGCCGGCGTTGTCGACCATCCAGGAACACGAAAGACGGGAACATGCAGTTGAAGCCGCCGCAAGACACCAAAAGCAAGAGAAGCTATCGAAGTCCGACTTGCGAGCGAGAAAGAATGCTCTGCGGGTCCGAATGCTCATTACAGGCGAGCCGACCGGGTCCCTTCCAGCGGTATCGCCAGTTGTCGCGAAGCCACAGCTGAATAAGATCAAGACCCAGTTATCCGAACCCAAGACCGCGAACAAGCTAATTCAGGAACTCCGTCGACTTCCAGCGACAACCCAACCAGGTCAAAGCGGAGTCAACCACGACGCACCTATCCATGCTGTGTGCTTGGAGTTCACCGATGCAGAGGAAGACAGCATCCATTTCGCAAAGCTTCAATGCGGGCATGACCACTCCGCTGAACGGTTGGGCAAAGCAGCGAATGGGAATGCCTTGAACTTTTCGTTGCCCAACGTCAGCTCGGCATCTGTCGACCAGCTCACCTCGCTTTTGAACGAGATGCATGTCATCGAGATAATGAAGGCGCCTGATCTCGGGTTGGGGCAGCCAGGAGATGGGGACGGCCTCTTGGCTGGTGCCGTTCCTACTCCTGAAACTGTCTTGAAAGGCGTGAAGGAGATTACACCTACACTCATGGCTCTAGGATATGCGACTGGGCGCGCGATACTCCCTGACCATGCAGGTATGTTTCATTCGTTATGTACTCATTGTATGGTCACTCACTAGAGTATCTAGGAATCTACCCGCCGACCGATAGGATCTCGGTTTTGACATGTACGTTCCTTGCCATTTTTGCGAGCGTTATAGCCTAACCGTCTCCTAGATTGGTGGGGCTTGGAGATCCTCTTGCCCACTCCGACTCTCGAATACTTGTCGGTAGGTATCTTATGACTTGCCCCAACGAAGAAAACGCCTAATCATGCTCGTTCCAGCGCGTTCAATCCATTACAACAGCCGTCGTCAACTTCCTCTCAGCTATGGCTCTCGTCAACAACGGCGTGCGCGAAATCTTGCCTTTCGTGCGATACATCGCCCAGTTTGTGGAATTCGAATTCAACTCGATAAGGACCCAAGACAAGGGCAAGGGCGTCATATGTGCTGCAACATGGATTATGCCTGCTGCACTTGTAAGTCTCCCAGCGGCTAATTCGCGGATTTTTCCTCTTTTTTCTTCTTTCTGACACGTATCATCTCTTTCTCTCAAGGTTCCTCGGCCGTGGGACTTCCCAGACCCTCCTCCTCCAGCAACTCCCAAGGAAGGAGAAGAAACCAACGGCGAGGAAGGAGCTGAATCTCCTCCGGTTCCACCCAAGTCACCGAAGACCCCACCTAAAAGCTCTACTTCAGCACCTTCGTTGCCTAAACCTCGTCCTGTCTCGTCTATTCTGGATATCGTTGCCCAGGCCAGGTCGCCCTCTTTAAAAGATGGGAAAGCAAAAGGGGATGCCAAGGTCTCACAGACCCCTTCCCCTGCGTTGCGGTCCTCTCCATCGGTTCCCGTACAAGCGTAAGCCAGTAATTGGGCTTGTACTCAGGTTTTATTCGCCCTTCCTGTTTTTCTCCTCTTCTTCCTTACTATAAGATATCCACACATTGGCCTATACCCTTCTCCCTTTTCATGACGTTACGACCCTCGAGATGACGACTTTCTTGGAGCATGTATTATTTCCTATTGTCACGACTCTTACGACTACCTTTTTTAAAAATTTGTTGTATACGGATTTGTACCATTATTTTCTATGTTGTATTTTCGGAGGACATTAACCAGAAGATGATATCTTGTCGCGCCTCATCGGTATCAGGAGAGTCAAGGAAATTCGTTTCATTATAAATAGGTGAGCAAGAGATTATGCAAGGTTCCTACTGCAACAAGTCGTAGGTATTGGGAAAGAAGATGCTGTAGTGTATGCAAATCGTGTCCTTTTTTTAGGTAGGAAAAGAGGAAGAGGTATTGGCAAATGGGTCATGACAAGAACTCAAATAGATCGTTCGTTATGGAGAAAAGATCAACGGAAATGAGGGAGGATTTCGATGTACATCCGTCCATCCATTTAGTGAGGCACGCCCTGCACGACGTGGGGGTAGACTTGCGCAATCAACTGAAAAGAGAGGTAAGATTTAATATTGGGATCTTCGGCAAACCGCGGAAGTGAACACGTACAGCGAACAATTCTGGAGCTCTAACAGCCAGAACCCCAGGGTCTTCTCCCAATCCGACGAAACTGGAAATTTCAAACGTCAAAGTCCGACGCCGGAAAGAGAGGAGGACAAGACGTACATGGTCGATACACCAGCTTCGATAGCAGATCCCAGTGTACTCGCTAGAGATCACCGATCAGTCGTCCGTTGGAATTGGAAGGTAGGTTTTCATTTGACTCGACTTACCGCACATCATACCAATGAAGAACGCGAATACCAACATTATCGGAGTATATTGTCCGTCCGTGTTGTACGAAGGTGCAGTAACTGTCATATATGGTCAGTATGCTGCAAAGCAAGAATAGCAACCTGAAAAGAAACTCACTTCTCAGGTACAGGTAGCAGAACAGCAGTGAGAGTAGACCAATGGCATACGCCCCCCACATCAAGGCTAAGGAAGAATGAGATTAGATGAGGCACAACAAGCCGATGCCGATGCAACTTACTCATGCCGACAAGAGAGTCATTGACGAGGGCATCGATGCCTCTATCCTTGAACAATCTCCAAGTGTCCTTTGCAGCGGGGATATAGCTCTTTCCGTAGAGAGCTAATTATAGATGGTTAGGAAATGAAACCATATGCGGACAGTCAGCGCTTCATACCGATCTCAATGTACGCGTATCTGCATTGACCGTTAGCACACTATTCGGAAGATACGCGACGAAAAGGCTAACCTGTTGAAGTACTCAACCAAACTTTCAATGAACCCGATGAAGCACGCAGCACAGCACGCAAGGCAAGCCTCAACAGCTACATCCCGCAATTAGCTACATAAGGAAGAAACTAGGGTTAATACACTTACGATTGCCCTCCATACTAGCGTTGTTAGCCGCAGCGTTCAAGACCAAGCGAATCATCTCCAAGATCGTGACAATCAAACTGCCAAACGAGATAGATCCCAAAGACAGGGTCGAGGCGCGGCCAAACGCCGATATCGTAGGGTGCTTGGGCTATAGGTAACACAGACAAATATTCGTCAGTTCAGAGATCGGTTGTCGACAGAGTAAAGATTTCATTCGTGATGTTTTTGAACTTACCATCTGTCCAGCACTACGAGGTCCAAAGTAATACCAGCACCCATAAGGACCGCCGGCGAGGGTAGCAAGAGCGACATTTCCGATGACTTGGGAAGTCCAAATGTACGAGAAAGTTTCAAAGAAGATGAGTCCAGCGACCTTTCCAGAAGAGCATGAGGTCGTAGCGCAACCTGTCAAACAAAACGTCATAAGTACCTACAACCGGAACATGAGTTAAAAATACTCACTGGGACTTCCAGGAGTCCACTTCGCGTACGTCGCAATCACAGTGAAGGTGTACCACCTACAAGTTCGGTTCGTCAACACACATACCCACAGATACCAGCATCTGCTGAAGAAAAATCAAACACCTACACGGACAGAGCGGCGGTCAAAATCAAAGCGGTGAACGCGACGGCGTACACGCTGAGGTGATGCTTCGATACGTCCATCACGACCTGGAACAGCAACGCAGCGAGGGGTATCCGTGATCTGAATCCAAAGTATGAAACGACAGAGAGGATCGCGATGATGGTGAAGATGATGGCGCCCGCTGTGGTAGCGAAGAGGACGGTCAGTCAGTGGTGAGAAACGCATCCTTTCCGTAGGGCAGGAGGAAGAGGAGGGGCGTACAATAGTACTTGGTGATCCAAAAGTAGATGCAAAGGCCGCTGCAGACAGAACATGATCAGTCAGTCAGTTACGCGCCGCTCGAAGCAGCGCTGAACGAACGCACATATTCAAAAGGATCGTCAAAACGAGCGTAATGTGCATGATAATCTTGGTGAACGCTCGGGTGAGCATCAGGTAGAGCGAAGACAGCAGCACCGCTGCCGCCGTGACCAGGAGGAGGAGGTACACCGCGCTCCTACATGAAGTTGTTCAGCAAGGCGTTCTGTAGCACAAGGGGGACGACCGGCGCACCGATTCAATGTTACTGGAATTCCAGATTTGACCCCGCCCTTTCCAAGGCCTCCTCCAAGGCCGCCTTCATCGATCCAAGTCTTCAAAGCAATGCCAGAGAGAGCGGCATATCCGAGCAACTGCAAGGTCCGATCCAATAAGCGCCAGGTTCATCGATAGAGGCGGTCAGCTAACATACCTGGGCGATGAAAAGCACGAGGAAGATGGGATCGTTAATCTTTTTCTTGGGCTTGAACCTGTCTCCTTCGTAGGGGTTCTTAAAGTCGGCGCCGTATTGTGGTGTCGGCGCGTATGCATGGTTGTAATTGGGCGTTGGGCCTGGATATGGCTGCTGGTACGACATGGCACCAGAAAGGGGTGGTGATTAACCGTGAGAGATGGTGGTCAGGAATGAAAAGGCGTCCTGAAATCGGCTGAGGGCAATGAGGCCAAGTTTTGGGCCAAGCTTAAGCTTCGGGGACCCTACTTCTAGTACCGCATGCATTATTACGCTTCCGGTTCCCGATGGTTGATGAATGACGACACATGATTATGATTAGATCATTATTCCAGGCAACGGGCAATGCCAAAGAAAACTCGATGACAATGATACAGTTAGGTAGTTACAAAAAAAGCCAAGAAAAAAAAAATAGAACAGCTCCACAGTTACAACATTAAGCCCTAAAGAATTCGAAGGGTGTCGAGACAAAAATAAAGAGTATTTAAGCGCTTTGGATGGCGGGTTCAGGTTCGGCGGGCGGGCTACTCAGGTGTTTGAAACGGACGACGAGGACCGTGACATTATCAGTCGTATGTTCCGAGAGAGCGTGCTTGAGCAGCTTTTCGCTCGCGACTTGCGCGTCATCGATGTCGCGGACAAGCTCGACAGCAGCCTGATCGTTGATAATATCCCAAAGCTGAAAGGCCAAGAAATTAGAGCGAACTGATTCCGAAATATGCTTGGAACACGTACACCATCGCAAGCCAAGATTAGAAACTCATCCTCCTCGCAAAGCTCCGTTTCGGTGGTATAAGGGGCACCAACAACGAATTCCTTCATAGAGGAATCTCCTAAACTCCTGGTGACCGCGAGCACGCCGTTTACACGACCACTCATGACAAACCCACCCGCGTCAGTGATGCGCTTGGCCTCTTGCTTATCTGAACCCTTGTGGTCATAGGTTAAACGCACTGCCTTGCCTCCTCGGCACAAGACTCCCCTGGCATCGCCGGCATTTGCACTATAGAGCACACGCCTATGGTCGTCAGGAGGAATTGTTATGGTACCGCCTGAAGCCGTTGACTTTCGGGAGCCTGTGGGAGATATTGAAGTTGGGCTAGTGACTTTGGCAGAGGATCCGGAGGCCAGACTTCTGAGAGCCTTGCGTATGCGACTGCTGCTGAGGGACTTCTTCTTCGACTTTTTCTTCTTTTTGCTCTTGGAGTCCTCACTGGGAGACTCGGGGCCGATGCTCTCGTTGCTGCTGACGGCCGAGCTGGCTGCGGCGCTCTCATCCTCGCCAAGAAGGCTGCTGGAGACAGGAGACTCGATGGGTGGCGACTCTACTGCGGGGGAAACAAACGACTGCTGGCCACTGGCGTCTTCAAGACGCAGGAACGCAGTCACGGCGGTGCAGCCGGAGTGGATCTTGCCGTCCGACTCTTCGCACATCCTGGATATACTGGCATCGACTGCATGGAAGGTCTGGTTTAGGAGATCGGGTATAGGCATGGTAGGGGATGCCCGAATGGCCGCAAGCAGATACTAGCGGGGCGATGAGATACAGGGTCTGATGGAGTATTGGGAGCAATACCTCATGGAAATGGCTTCCACACCACTCGGCGGCATGCTTGCCTGCATGACCGTCGAAGACAGCGAAGAAGCCCTGGCCGCGTATCGAGTCAAAGTCGACGACGAAGGAGTGGGCATCCTCCATGGTGCGCCGGGAGCCCTTGTCCTCGGAGACGCCGACCTGGAAGGTGGGATGGTTGGTGGAATGACGGTTGAGGACCTGTGCAGACAATAAGAATGAGCCCGCTGCTCGAGATGACGAGGAAAAGGGCACACACGCCATAGGTCTCGAGATCGGCGGCGGTTATGGACTTTGAACGTGCATTGGGGGACTCGGTGAAGCGGGAGGACATCTGGAAGACGGAGGGCATAGCGAGCAATGGAGAAATGACATGGGCATGGAATTAGTAGTGGCCGGCAAACTCCGCTTTATCAGGATTATCGTGAGAGCGGCGGACACTCAGCTCTCGACGCCCATCCCTGAAAACACGAACGCCAGTGCATGTCTCAGCAATCAGCGACTTCAAAGCCTTCGCTGCAGGGGGTCAGAATAAAGGCTAGAAAGGGCGCTGTCAAGGCCCAGGCAAAGCACGAACCAGCAGGTATGTCCTCGTCCTCGTCGTCGGCGCCAACGACCAGCTCACCCCACCGCCCCAATCCCCACCAGTATTCAGAGACCAGCTCTACAAGTACTTTGAAACAGTCCAGGAGGACGATTTTGACGCCTATACCACCAAACTCATCCAAGCAGGCAGTACCCTCGAATTCCTCAAATATGCAGTCGACCTCTTCGAGATCATCCTCGTCGGCGGCCTCCTCCAGCCAGGCGGCTCCTACGTCGACGACGGGCCGCTCTCGCCCTTCACCATCTTCAACGTCAAGGATCCTGCACAGATCCAAGACATAAAGCCCTATATCGAGGTCCTCAACAAACTCATCAGGAGATACAAATATCTTCAGAAACCCCTCGAGGAGACTTCTCTCCCCGCACTCCTTCAGTACACCAACCGCTGGTCCACCGCCCAAAAGGACAAGCTCTGCTACGCAGTCGGTCTCCTCATGTCCCAGGGTCTGGCAAATGCGTCCTGCCTCCTGAGCTTGACCAAGGACCACCTGGTGAAGAATGGTATGCAACTGATCTATCTCGAATTTTTCCCTACGGCCCCTCACCCCTCTCTCCAGATGTCTCTATGAACGCCATCACTCTCATCTTCAAGGCCTACCTCTCCGAGCAGTCCATGGAGCACCTCTCCGGCACGCTCAAGCGGGGCGGCGTCAAAGATCTGCCCGCCTTCTTCCCTCCCAACAAGCGCGATCCCAAGACCCTTGACGAATTCCTCAGGAAGGAGGGTCTCCCCCAAGTCGCCGACTGGTGGAACAAGAAGCAGACCGCCATCATCCGGGAGAGCATCACCAAGGATCTCACCGAGATGATCGAACGGGAGGATTCCAACGAGAGCGTCATCTCAGCGATCAAGACCATCCTCGAAGAGACGCCTGTGCCCGAAAGCGAGCTTATCCAGTGCATCTGGCAGGGCCTCATGGCGAGCGTCGATTGGAGCACCCGCCCGGACCAGATTGAGGGCCTCGCCCTGCGTGAAGTCACCGTAAGCAAACCTTGCTCTTGGTTTTATACAAATGTAGACTTAATTATACCCTTTTTGAAGAAATCGGCTCCTATTTTGGAGGCCTTTTGCGATACGGCTAAAGCTCAGGTCGCCCTTATCAACGTTGTGCAGCTGTACTGCTACGAAGATACCCGCATTATCAAGGTGTTCCCTCAGATCCTCAAGGTTTTTGGTGTTGTCTCCCATATGCGGTCCAATCTAATAAACCCTGTTTAGGTGTTGTATAATCAAGACTGCGTCTCTGATCAGGCTATCATCTACTGGCACCAGAAGGGTTCTAAGCCTCAAGGTCGTCAACACTTTTTAAAGGCGACTGAAGCCCTTGTCAAGGTACGCACCCTTGGCGTGGTTTTTATCGATGACTTCTAGCTGACTAGCATCCGTTTGTAAAGTTCTTGCAAGAGCAAGAAAGCGACGATGAAGAAGAAGAAGAAGAAGAGTAATTGTACTACCAGTATATCACCTAGAACACTTTTTCTTTCAGCTCTGCGTTGCGTGTGTTACTCGTCGGACATATTTTCGATCCCTAGAGTTACTTTCTTAATGCCTCGCCATTGTTTTTCGTCGTATTGGATAACACGACCAGCTTATTTATCAAAGTGTGTGTGGTCTGATATGTTGAAACTACGGTAGGGTCAACATGCAAAGGCACTGGTATCTGGGTCAACGAAACAGTAAACAACCATAGGGTCCTCGATGATGGAAGATGACGGGAAAAAGAAATGAAGAAAGCAAGGGAACTAGTATTAGTACATCGTATTTAAACAAAATTCAAGCAAAGATATATCATTTTACCATGCTTCAGGCATGGGAGGGAAATCTCCCGACCAGCCGTTTGTGCCTTTGGTTTGCAAGAATATTCCATCGGATCCATTGACAGGAAGCCCAAGATCGTTGAGGCTCTGCAGCAAAAGAGGTAAAAAAACCTAGCAAGGCAGTAAGGAAAGGCACTGTACCTGTTCCTGCAACCAAGGAGGGATAGCAGCAGGGCTGAAGAAACTGTTTTCGTTGGGCCACGCAAACCCAAGCTCCTCCATCGTGAAGGGGGGAGGCATCGACGGGTCCGAGATGTTCGTCGGCGACACGACCATATTCTCCGCAAAGGACGGTGGTGGCATCGTAGGCACAGACGTATTGATACCGCCTGGCATGCCAACCTTGCGGCGTAGGTTTGCAAGCATGATTCGGAGCGTGAAGGCATAGCTGAACATTTGATACGTTATTGTCATACCCCAATACGGAATAATGAAAAGCGAGGACGCACCGTTCAGCAGCCACATCTGACAAAAGCTGAGCCATCTGCTCAACTTGAGCCGTAATCGACGCCAGATCCAGCTCTCTCGGGAAGAGATTGGCCATCTTCAGTAAGAAGAGCCCTGAAAACGCGGCAGTCACAAGACTGTCATGCACAGCGTATCGCAACGCAGCCCTGATCGGGGTGGCAAAAGACATGTCAGAAAACGGCGCAAGCTGGTGAGGCCTAAAGTGGGCGTCGGGCACCGACCTATACTCTGATGAGCTAAGGAAGATGGCAAGGCAGTTGGAGGCTGCGTCTTTGGCTTCAAAGGCGAGCTCGCGTTGGTCAAAGGGCATTTTGTCCCAAGCGACCCCTTGAAGAGCCAAACAGACGAGCCAAAGTTTGGCGTATTGATGCTCTCCAGCTAATAGCTTCAGGAGAAGGGAATCCGGGTTCATAGTCTTGCCTATTGATGGTTGCCCGTGAGCAACTGTAAGCGCACACAACTCAATTCTCTTACGGTGAAGTTCGTTGTGCTCTGTCCACCACTTGTCCAGAGCGATGCCTGCACGTTTGATAACAGAGTGTGCATTGTGGTTGACCTGGCCATTCAGTGGAACGAGGGTTTCGTAGATTTGAGCTAAAAAAAATTGGTCAAAAAACTTTTCCGAGTTGTGATCCTAGAAACTGTGACCGACTCTTCTGTGCGACCATCTCAACAAGAGCAATCAGCCTAATATCGGTAACAGAGGCCATAGGATGGTGCAATAGAACCCGGCAATGCCTGATACTAGATTCGTCACGAAGAACAATGGGACGACCTGTCCCTAAGCTCATTCTATCAAAAGACGCCCATGAGTTGCAGAAGAAAGAAGACGAAGAAGAGAAACTCTTACTGATGGTCGAACCAGTAAAGACAGAGCCAAATGCGAGCAGACACGACTGCGAAGCATGAGCATAATATGCTGTGCGATAAAAAAACATCTAACTTACCAAGATTACGCTCTTCTTCTTCCGTTCTTTGTTTTCCAGTATCTTCTGCCAGCTTCTCGAGAGCGCGGTGCAAACCAAGATCTAACGCCATGCGCATGGCATGACCACTTGGAAGCCACCCATTGGTACTCCAAGCGGCAAGTAAGAGCATCCCTTGAACTGCCTCCTTGCGAACAACTGGACCGAAAAGCGAGGAACGAGCAATTCCTTGAGCCTCCTCCAGACATTTGTAAAATGTGCCGGTTAGCGGTCCATTCCCGCTCCTAATCTTTGCAGCGATAGCCAATATCGCATCAAAGGTCCATGGACTTCTTTCCTGCAAACTCTCGTACGTGTCGTACGAAGGATCGAACAGAGGAATGAACAGGTGGCATCCTGCAAAGAAACTATAAAGCAGCTATGAATAAACTGTGAGAAAAGTCCATGAGATTGGTATACACACATGTTGAAGAGCTCCCGGGCCTCAGCGTCGGTAACCAATCCCTAATTGTCGGAGAAATCTAAGTGAGTAGAGGGGAGATGGTAGACAAGTCGCGACGTGTTTACCTTCTCAACTACGTGAGGAAAGGCATTTCTGGGAGTGGGTTCGGCCCTCTTCCGTTTTTTCACCCTATGGGTGCAGAGTAAGACCGGGACTTCTTTGAGATTTTCGCGCCACATACCTGGGAGACATAGCAGGAGCCGCCGCTGCCTCGGCGGCAGCATTGGCAAGTCCTTGCAAAGCTTCGATTGGAGCATTGATCGTTGAGCGTGGTAACGTGTCCTCAGATTCATCTTCGGAAGAAGCAGCAGTACTGGGAACGATGCCATATGATGCGTACTTATGAGGCTGCGATTTTCTGATTGAGGGGAAATATCAACCTTCGAGAACTCAACACTCACTGGAGGAGCAAACCCGGGAAGAGGCGGGAAGGCTCGTGCACGATCGGCTGGAACTGTAGGGATCTCAAACGAAGGACGAGGTGGTTGGGGTGCACCCGAAGGGTCCCGCGGTGGCTCCATACCAGGAGGGGGAGGATATCCTGGNAGGTGGTGGTGGCATTGGGCCAGGATGGGGCGCGCCTGGAACAACCGCCGATAAGATCCTATCCAAGGAAGTCTGCATGCCTATCATTTGGCTTTGCAGAAACTGTTCCCAAGCACTTATTTAGACAGAAAATCGCGAGGACCTACAACGTGTACGCACCAAGAACTGGCCCTCTAGGCGTGTGAGCCTTCTAGCGACGTGGTATGAGACATGTCAGGCAAAGCAAAAACCGCATACGTACTCGGCACTTGGTCCAGCAATCTGAGCTTGCACATTTTTCTTCTCTGGCTTTTCGAAGATGCAAGGTGTGCCACTCGCTAGGCAACGCTTGCAAGGAGGCTGGAGAGCGATGATGATAGCGACCCGGGCCGGAACGGGGGAGGCGGGCCATTGGTGAGCGAGCGGGACGGACTGACCGCAAGGAAAAGCGAACTAACCTCTCCCTCGCACCGATTCTTTCCTTTTCGACAGTTCGTACAGGCCCGCGCGCCTCGCTTTGGAATGTGCGTCTGAGAAACTCCCGACGACGTATCGGCCATAGACATCCCGTCTTCAGGTCCTCCCAAGCGTCTTTTTTTGTTAGCGTTCTCAGCACCGTTCGACACCGATGGTGCTGCGCCCTGGGACATGGAAGGTAGGAAATCCAGTTTGTTGGTATGAATGGGAAGAAATTGAAGAGGAGGAGATTAGCCCCCCAACAAAGGCGACGAACCGAAGCTCAAACCGGCACGTGTCCCGCCATCAGATGACCAGCTAAAAAAGGAAATCTCTCTTGATGAAAAACCTGCTTCCTCTCGACGTCCGGGATTCCAGAAGCAAAAACAGTCATATAGAGAGGCTTCGACATTCAGTAAATGTCTTCATAATCTTCTCCTATCTCCAAATAATTGCGAACTTCCTCTGCATCTACTCCAGTTTGCCTGGTAAAATGGGTGATGGTTGAGCAGTAATTATCTGGATGATATCTTCAGCACGATAGCCTTATTTTCTACGATAAAAATATACCTGTCCATCTCAGAGAAGCCTCTTTTGCCAGGAATACTGCACGCTTCAGCTGCTCGACTTTGACTGGGTCGGAATTTCCATACATGCTCAATTCATCTTGGAGAGCGGCGTGCTGCTTCTTGATCGAGCTTAACTTGCCAAGTAGTCCAGCCCTTGCGTCCTTTGTCGAAAACATAGTAAAGATAACACAGGTAGGATAGGCTACAAACCAAACTCACAGACTTTGGTCGAGATTTGACCTCTTCTTCAATAGACGACTTGAGCTCTTGTATTTGGTGCTTCATGACCTCGTTCTTTTCCTTCGCTTCTTTGAGTCTAGCTTGCAACTGAAGAGTTTCGCGTTTGTCAACGCAGTAAGAACAGAGACTAGAAGGAAAGGGGTCATACCGCTGCTCCCTGCTGCGAAGGGAAGCTCCAAAAAACTATTCAAGGAGGTGAGAATTGGTCTCAGCGTGTAGAGAGCGCAGCCCACAGTTCGAAGATCCTATTTTATCCATTTGCACCAGACCATCGTCAACGAGACCTTGAAGAACTTCCTTGACGGTCTGGCTGACTATATGCGCTCTCAATCAGTGCATAGAAGGCGTAAAGACAAACCCTCGGGCTCACCAATGCCTTTCATTTTAGGTCCCAGTTTCTCCAGCTCCTTTAGCTGATTATATGCGCCCATGTCACCCAAAACACGCTCGCTGAAAGATCCGTCCTACAGTACCTGGTAGAAATCGCGCTAAATTGATGTTAGAAGATCGTTCTCGGTAATAGAGTCGTTGAATTCTACCGTTTCATGGAATATCTCCAACAACCGAACGCGTTTCTCCTCTGCAGAGAGTCCTCGAGGTGCCTAGAGAACACGTAGGGTTACATCAAGACTACCTCAGAGCTCACCAGCTCTTACCATGAATGTTGAGATGAGCGTCTTGGAAAACGAATGGAGCGTGTCAGAGATAGAGGTGAAAGAGAGAGCAAAAGTCCCCGACAGGGGCACTCATCTCTAAAGGGCAATGACAGGCCCTAAAACAGCCCTACCCCGGCCGCGGCCTCGATTGTGCCACTTCTGCAGATCAACGACACCAGTCCTAGCAAATGGGGCAACACGCATTCGACATGTACACCGACATGACATTGACAACCCAAAGAGCCAAATCGATCGATATAAAGCATATTGAGCATGTTACACCATTAAGATGCGATGTTTACTGCTAAAATGTTCATGAGTGGGAGTGTACATGATCAATCGAGTCCATTGGTATATGAAGAGGAAGATCGTCGACAGCAAATGAAAAGAGAGACCCGAGACACCAAAGAGTGAGAGAGCCAGAACGTAAAAACCACAAAGTCATGAACTAATGGCAATAGATACTGGGTGATGGATAAGGAGCGATAATTCGTGACATAGTAGTAAGGAAACGAGATAGTTTGGAAGAATAGAATTGAGGGCGATTCCACATACATATGTCCTTGGTATTAATAGGGAGTCAACGGTTAAACCATAGACCGAATAACAAAAATGCAAAGGGAAAAGGCAAGGTATGGTAAAATTAAAGAGACAAACCCCAAGGGCGATGAGTCGAAGGGAATTGTGCAGCTAAAACCAAGCATAAAGGAATCCAATGGCGTCGCCTTTTACTTGAGAAGATCAAAGCGTTGCTCGGTGGAGGGGTATCTGTAAGCAACGAATTCACGATCCTGAGACACCAACTCATCCAAAGGTTTTCTTGACATCATCGACATTCGACCGCCGTTCCTGTAAGTGTCGAAACTTCCGCTAATAGTTTCGTCATATCGGCCCATGGATGGGAACGGCTGAGACGAGTTTTCCGGCTCGCGTTGGTTCTTCTTACCCAACAAGGATGCGAGGCCGAACTTGCTCTTCCGCTTTGTCGTCGATGATGGCTGGGGAGATACTGTACGGCGACTGTCCTCGAAATAATCATTGCGATTGAAGGACAGCCCAGACTGGCCAAATTCATCATACTGAGGGGTGACCGACTGTCTTGCGGGGCTCCCATGATTGGCAGGCAGCGTTTGAATTGAAAGATCGGGACGCGACCCGGTACCGCTAAATGACTGCGACGTGTGTCGTTGTGGAAAGGGGCGGAAGGGGGCAGGAAGTCGTGCGGAGGACGGGTGCCAGGCGGCAATGCACGAGGATCGTACGCGTACATCGTCATCGGCCGATCCGCCATGGTTGGAACAGCAGGTGCTTCATCGGTTGGGATAGGTGGCAGAGATTTTTCTCTCCCGGTCGTGTTAGCTCGACGAGAGCCATCTACCCTGTCAGGGAGCGGGGGCATTGGAGGGGCGTGTTCTTGGCTGATGACACTCTGCCGTAGGTTGGGTTCTGAAGCAGCTGAGTGCAGCTTCCAGTCCCCGGACCCGGCGGACGGTCTCTTGCTATTCGCATCGTCCGTTTTCTCCGTTCGCCTGTCGGATTCATCATAGCCATAGACCGTCCGTGTATCCGATGATCCCGCATCACCGTTCCCTCCCCCTCTAGGTGATGGGGGAGAAGGTGCCGTAGGTGATGGTACGGTGATGGACTGCCCAAACTTCGGCGCTGGGGAGGACTGCACAGAAGGTGTTGATGATGAATGTCTACCGTTGCCATGCACTTCGGGAGAACCACGGTCAACGAGATAGGACAGGGGAGGTGGGGGAGCGAGTGGCAGATCATCTTCTACGGGCGGATTGCGATTTTGAGAATCTGGTTTGTTGGATCCCGTAACCGTCCTCCACCATTTAATTAAACCACTCTTCTTCTTCTTTGCTTTCTCTTCGGAAACCGGATCTGATTGGTCTCCATTAGGCCAGAATGCGCTGAGGCGAGAGGAGGCGTTGGGAGAAATGATGGTTCGGCGTTTGTCCTCGCGTTGAAGAGCCACGCTATCGATAGAATCAGTAAAGTGGAAAACAAATGAGCGGAATTTTACGTACTGCATGTCGACCATACTTCCAGACATTCCCGAAGGTGCAAAACTGTGGGCCAGACTATCCTGAGACCGCCAGCCAGTGCTGAGATTGCGCATTCCAAAGAACTTGGGTCTTCTTGGAGAGGATCCTGAGCCCAATGAATGAACATCGGAGAACGAGGCTTGGGAATACGCCCGCGGCAAATCGGGGCGATCATGAGGGGCAAGCTCGCTAACTGGCCGTGCACCAGTATGCGAGAGTGCTGAGCGCGGCTTGAGGGTATTATCAACCGTCAGGCCGGTACTCTGGGCAGAAATGATCGAAGTGACGTCGAATACAGAACTCCGTGAGGACTTGCGGGCACGCTTCTCTTCTTTACGACGTCGTTCTCTCGCCTCTCGCTCTTCCCTGCGAACATCCACATGCTCTACGATCATCCCATTCTCAAGAAGTGTCACTTCACGAGAATGTGACCGAGTGTGGCTGTGGTGTACTGGAGTAGTCGGGGTCTGAGGAGGTTTGATACGCACTCCTCCTGCATCGTCAGCTGGACTCGAACTGGTGCCCAGATCATAAGCAGAGCGTCTAAGCTGTGAATACGTGTCGCGCATCCTGTTGTCCAGCTGTGCTGCTTCTTTCATCGCTTTTGCGTGAGCGACGGCTTCGGCCTCTAACATGGCACGTTGAGAACGGACGTAAGTGTTCAAGGTCTGCATTCGAGAAGCAGGTTCTCGAGGGTTCTACAGAGTAGTCAGAATCATAGGTTGGGCAAAAGCAAAGAGATAACTGACGATGCTAAGCCATAGCTTGAGATTCTGTTCAGTCAGTCTGCCACCTCGTGCCCGGGGACGCTTTTCGTCACTGCTAACAATGCCAGCGGCCTCCTCTTCACGCTCCCTCTCCTTCAGCTCCTCAAACAGAACATCGCTGGCCCTCTCCCAGACCCCTGGACTCGTGACATCCACATCGGCCATATCCTGGTCTCGCATGGCACATTCCAAGCAAACCTCTTCCTGTGGTGGAGCTACTGGGGTATATGTTGGTTTAGAAACCTTTCCAGGATTGATGTATGTGGGCTGCTGGGGATATGTCCTATTCCTGGGAGCGACTGGGGGTGTGTAGTTGGGCGAAGCCGACAGGGGCATGATGGGCGCGAACTGGCCCGCCCCCGACGCAGAGGAAGCAGAGGCAAGAGCCACGTCTGGATGACGAGGGGTATTTGGAAGCATCGAAAGTGGCCGGTCCCCTCCGTCCAATCGCAAGGCTTGAGGGACGTTTGACCTCGACGATTCGGGGTAAGACATTGGGCGTGTGTCTCTGTTGACTGATGCCGAAAGGGCGTTGTCCTGAGGGCTGTTTCGTCGCTCTGGCTCTCGACGTGGCATCTCTTCTTGTGAAGGGTAAGATTGCGTGTCTTGGCTTTGGGAAGGGAGAAACTGGGCAGAGAGTGTATCAGGCTCGCGGGCGCTTCTTCGCGATGGTACGGGTTCTTGGTTTCGCGGTTCTGGTCGCATTTCCGGGGTCCGCAAAGGCACGTCGTCCATCTGGTCTGAGTGTCGCATGCTGGGCGATTGGTCGTCGTTGTTCGACTGGTAGTCGTAAGGTGGTATATCCCCCGATGGTGATGGGGTGTGCTGTGGGATGTTTTGACGAGGCGACCTTGAGGGGAGGCTGGGGTAGCGGTTGTCCTGCACGTCGAATTCGTTCAAAAAGCTTCGTGGATAAAGGCCTGCATGGATGCCGCCGCCAGCCTCGGCTGGACCATTGTGTAGGGCAGTAGCCATGGGGGACGTTGAAGAAGGGGGGACTGCCGAAAACGGNACTGATGCGTTGACCACTAAGCTCGATGGCTGGCGAACAGTTGAGCTCGCTGTGGGCGGCAGCGAGCAGAGATGGTCAAGGAATGAAAGGAAAGAGCAGGAATGGCCAAGGAACACTCAAGCAGCCACGACTGACTGACAAATTAGTTCTTACAGCATTCCAGGCAAGGAAATTTAGGCCCTTCTGATATTTGACAGCCAAACAAGCCCCATCCACCTGATTTCTCACCGCGTAAATGTCCCTTCATACCTGGGTTCATCGCGCTCAGAACACGCCGATCCCAATGTGTTTCAAAAGTAATTTCTCCGAGCATCCCCATCCCCGTCTACTCAAATCACTGTCGCTCTAAGTAAAAAGTAACTAAAACTAAGATCTCTTTTACTTGCGATACCTGCAGAAACGCCTCATCAGCGACAGTACACACGCACAAACATTCTTGCATTCAAAGACTTACCAGAGAACGCCCTTTCGGCTACGTCGCATCTTCCGTTGAAGCTGCAACATGCCATACAGCAAAGCCTCCGCTGTAGGCGGGCAACCAGGCACGTAGATATCGACTGGCACAATTCCTACAGGAACACCGAGCCGTCAATATAGGAAAGAAGAGCCAAGTTTTGCCGTTGCCAACGTACGATCGCAACCCCGGACGACGGAGTATGAGTAGTGATAGTAACCTCCACCATTGGCACACGAACCCATGGAAATCACCCAGCCTAAAAAGGCACAAATTAGCTCTCAACTCATTCACAATACACTTCCCAAGCATGGAGTCACGTACGAGGTTCGGGCATCTGATCATAGACTTTTCGGAGAGCGGGCGCCATCTTGTTCGTCAAGGTACCCGCAACAATCATAATGTCACTCTGTCGCGGACTGGCACGGAAAACAACACCAAGACGATCCTGGTCATATCTCGCCGCAGCCATGTGCATCATCTCGACGGCACAGCAAGCCAAACCTATAAGTCGCAGAAAATGAGCACCCCCACAATACTCCACCCGAGGCGAGCCAACGCACCGAAGGTCATAGGCCACATCGAGCCCTGGCGAGCCCAGTTGGCCACCTTGTCCAACGTCGACAAGACGTATTCTGCCAATTCCATTTAGCTTCCACCACGCCTCACAGCCATGAAACCAGCGCACCAGCATTATTTCTCGGCGTTTCCAGGCTGAGTTGGTTGGACCCGGTTTTCGCGATGGTGGTGTAAGGCTCCGGAGGAGCCGCCTGAGAAGGCCTGGTCTGCTGCTGTTGCTCAGCTTCAACAGGCTTTGAGGTATGTATAGAGCGGAGTCCTTGGAACGAGAAGGAAGCCTATGAGCACTGAATTGTCCTTGGGTATTGCCGGGGTAGCTTACCAGGAAGCACAGCTGCCTGATGACACGCTGTCCGCCTAGAGGCGCTCAGAACTGAATTTCGTCAACTACATGCCCATTTTGATAATACAAACAACATACCAGCTGATTTGAGTGCCAGAGACATGGAGATTATGGGAGGGAGCGAATGAGCATTCAGTTCTTCAACAGCGGGTGGAGGCCAAAACCGGCGACGCAAATATTTATTACGTAATATTTTCGGGACATATCCTCGCACGCTGATTGGCCGGAAATCCTTGAGCAACCATTTGCTCCCATTCAGCACTTCAACAGGGCTCGACGACTCAGCGACCTTCAGCGACTTGGAGAAAGGACTGGTATCGTATTAGGTGTGTGATAAGTAGTGCGTCTGGTATACAAATCGACCTAATCTGACATGCTCTGTAAATGAGTGGAACGATACATGGAATGCTCAACGAATGCTAGAGAAGATACAAGTGGACAATGCGAGTGTTGTACAAATGCAATGGAATCCTAATGCAAAATGTCTAAAGTGTGCGCAAATAAATACGCAAGAAATAGGGAGAAGGTGAAGGGGAGGCCACCTAGAGCTCGCCGGGAGCCTGGTGGTTCAAGAACCATGGATGCGTCTTGATCTCCTCGATGGTAATGCGAGTATCTGGATTGGGGTCTAGACACCGTCGCATCAACTCCATGGCGCCCTCAGGCGGCTTGAGGCCGAGCGTTTCGGACAGGAAGATTCTTCCCTCAATAGCATCCCGTATAGTGGGAAACGGAGAAACACCGGCGAGGAGATATGAGAGGAGAACACCCAACGTCCACACCTCTGCCGGTGCCGCCTTGTACTTCTTCTTCAACAGGATTTCGGATGACGCATATGCAGCCGTGCCAAAGAATTGGTCGTACTCGGGGCGAGGCTTCGTGGGGTCGGCGATGGTCGCACTGCCAAAATCGATCAACTTGATCTAAATATGATTCAAGGTGAGTGTTTTTGGCCCAACTAGAACTCAGGGCTGAGAACGAACCTTGAGATTCTGGTCAATGACCACATTCTCATCCTTGATATCCCGATGGCAGATCCCGAGGCTATCCAGGTAGTGCACGGCATCGACGACCTGGCCGAAGACATATCGGGCCTGGTCTTCTGATAATCGTTTCTGTTCTGACTGCTCGATACATTCGAACAGATCGTATGACGGCCTGCGGCATACTCCCGTCTGGCATTCTTCCTTGGCTCCAGGTTCTTCCCCCACGGAGCCCTCAGACAAGCTGTGGTCTGCGACTGAAACCGGCAGTGCAAGATAGGGATTCGGCGGTGTCTGTGGTTCGTGAACAAGGGAGGTCTCCGAGCTGGAAGGAGACAAAGCGGGGGTCGACAAGGACGTTGAAGACGTCGAACCCGCGCTATTTGGCGAAGACGGGTGTAATGCGAAGCCTTCCGAGCGATTCCATGGGGACCCGTGTAGTTCTTGTACCTATAGTGCCCATTCATGTCAGACCCGGTTGTTTCCACAAACAACAAAAGGCGGGACGTACCAAGTAGAAGTATCTTGAGTCTTCAAAGACATCGAGGCATCTGACGATGCTCTCGTGTTTGACGTAGCTCAAGAGGACGACCTCTATTGGCAATTTGCCAAAGGCGGGGTCGCTAATCCAACAGTGCTCGGGGACCTTGTCTTTGATGATGAATTTGACCGCAACTTCATATCCGTCATACCGGTCCCTGGCGGTCATCACAAAGCCATACCCGCCAGAGCCAAGCTCATCCTCAAGCTGGTACGCTTCCACGAAGTCTGGCGCTAGCTGGTGGCATTCGGGGAAGTTGCAGGAGTAGACACTAGCTGAGAGGTCGTAGTTGCGCTTCAGCGAGAATTTCCCTCGCCGTTGGTGAGAGCCCGGTGTCGCGGTGGGTCGCATGGCGACGGAGAGGAGGGGGGATGTAACGGTGGAAGAGGAGCTGGAAGACCTATGACGGCAAGGGGGAAGACGGTGCTGTCGGTTTGGCGGGTAATTGGCGAAGAGGTTTTTGACTGGAGGAAGCTGGATGGAATTGGAAAAAATATCGGCGGAACTGCCAGAAGTCGAAGAGCCAACCTCTTTTAGGGACGGA
This sequence comes from Candolleomyces aberdarensis, assembly GCA_004126415.1. NCBI lineage: Eukaryota > Fungi > Basidiomycota > Agaricomycetes > Agaricales > Psathyrellaceae > Candolleomyces > Candolleomyces aberdarensis. Next base: position 15,820 of record SDEE01000113.1, on the reverse strand, counting down.
TGATCGTTGGCATTTGTCGTCGTTTGACCAGGTGCTGGGCCGGGTTTTATAGAAGAGTCCTCAAAGGGAGAAGTCTGCGTGCGAGACATTTATGGAAGCCTTTGGGACGGAGAGCGATGGTTTATCACGGAGGTTCAGAGTTGCCAGCGCAGAGAGCAATTTATAAAAGTCGGTGCACAGCTTGCACAGGTCGCAACTCCGTCGGTCAACCCACAATGATGTGAACAAACTATAAACAAAATCAGGTAAACGGTCTGGACGCTTGGACATTTTCGGACAACGCATGGTGTACCGACGCGGAGCGCCCTTCAGCTTGTGATATTAGCCGAGCCGGAGCTTTGCAATTGAAGACAGGCCTAGACAGACAGGGGAAAATCTCCCATACTTATGTGCACCCGCCTCCGCCTCCGATCAAAAGCGTTCCGAGATGACGCGCTACGAGCCACTTGCAGCCACTTACTCCGACCAATGAACCGGCCAACATATTGCATTGAAGAGTGCACATCCAACAACATTGCGCTCACCAGCGCTCGCTAGATCCTAGCAAGTAGCCTCTACTGGCCATTAGCGTCAGCAAGCGACCACATATAGTAAACGCCTGTACGATATCCATCCCGAAAGATCACGAAAGGAAGCATGCGACAAATCCAAAACGGGCATCATCGTCAAGTTTTTAGTAGGCATCGATACGAATACGCAGGTCGACTCACCCAAGCTTCGATATGGCTTCCAGGACTCCGTAAGGTCCGTCATCTCTTGCGGGGTTAGGAATGCCCCCCTGTGGAGCCTGAGGTCACTATTGCTTCATGTCTTCATCATTCATATAACTTACTTCACTTTCTTCCCATCCAGACGACCCTTGAGGACAGACACCGTCAGGCCACCTGGTAAGCTGACTGCCTTAGTTGGGACTTTGCTCAGCGTCTTGCGAATCGATGGAGTGAATGGGGTAGGTAGAAGACTGGTTTGTCCGTCCGCCATTGCTCCATCTGCAATCGCAACTGCTTCCTGCACTGTTTCATTAACAGCATCTCCCGGCGCGGGTAGGATATGCTCATCCTTAGCTGCGCTCGTGCTTGGCTTGGGAGTTTTCTTCTGTTTGGAAGTGCTGGAGGCACCACCGATTTTCTCCGGAGAGATTCCGTATGGGTGGGCAGGTGAATGTTGCGACAGGAACCAGCGAACAACACCCCGCTGAACTCCGAGATCTCCTGGCAATCATTCGGTGCATTTTGAGAAGTTCGTTATCTCGGGGCACCAACAGGACGGTACATACCAACTGGCAGAACATCAGGACGCCGAAGGGAAAAGATGGCGAACATATCAACGGTCCACTTTACCCGTTGCCTTGTGTCAGAATACCATCTGACCCGGAATAATGGACACCTACCCTGCCAATTCCCTTAACTTGAATGAGCATTTCTGCTAACTCCTCGTCGGTGCTATTGAGCAGTTTCTCGGTCGACAATCGACCATCTGCAAACCTACCGGCCAGGTCTTGGACTATGTCTGGTCAGAACCAGGTGATACGGATATTGCAAAAATCCCTCACTGTACTCCGCCTTGCGGGCGCTCAAGCCAGCGGTCCGGAGCAGAGCCAGATCCGTACCAACTACCTGGTGTGGGGAAGGGAACACATCCAAGGCCTTATTGCGGGTCCTGACGAAGTCCGTGAGCGGTCATTGCGGATCCATTGGGTGGAAGAATCACGGTAACTCACTCATCGGTCAATTGCTCAGGTATATCTGGATTGTACAGCCTAATGAACTTGTGAGTGATAGAACGCGCAGCTTTCCAAGATATCTGCTGTCCCCTGAGCGAATTCAGCGATTAGAACGTCGGAGTAGCTCAGATGCTCTTACAGGATAGATATCGCGAGCGCTCTTTATGCGTGGAATGAAAGAAAGTGTAAACAGCTGTTCCAATGAGAGCGCTTGAAATGGCATAGTCACCGGAACGGATGAACCTGCTCGAGATGCTCGAACGGACGGCATGACATCTTAGAGAACAAATCTTGAAATCTTGAGTCCACATTGATGAGATGATTTTTGGCTTGCTCAAAGTCAAAGCTTAGAACTGCTGGCACTGGTATATCTTCATTTGCTGCACTCTGGTTGGGTATGCCGGAGGTCCCGCCTCCAGCTACAGGAACGTCTGAGACGACTTCGGACGCCTTTCCTTTGCCGGTCTTCTTGGAAGTTTTTGCCTTTTTGGTATTCTTATCACCAGCAACAGGACTAGAGGCGGCAGCTTTGCGCTTGAGTGTAGCTTTCTTGGGCTCCACCTCCTCAGTGGGTGGTTTCGCGGCACTAGCTTGAAGGCGACTTGAAGATCTTGTTGCAGGCATCTGGTAGTTGCTGAGGGTATAATGTGGGTATCGCACTCGATGTCGAAGAACTTGCAAAGAAATTAGTCTGAGAGAACAAAGACCCATGCAATTCGTTGGCAATTGAACATGTTTATAAATCAACGCGAGGAACTTGAGTCATTCAGGTTCGGGCGCGCCGCCATCATACGCACGGTACTCATGACGTCTGTCCTTGTCGATTAGTGGTTAAATCATCTCGTTGTGGTGGTTTTAACTGCTCCGAGAAGCCGGAAGTTCGAATCCTCCCTGGGACATACGTATTTTGCTCTTGCTTCCCAACTTCTGCGCTGCGCAGCCTGCGCCTGACGTCATACACGCCACCCGCACTGACTACTTGAAACCGCACCCTCGACTCCAACATGTGTTCAGTTGCTTTCTTCCTGTTCTCCCTTCATCCTCATTACCGTTCACACCTCGCTATCATATCCAGAGATGAGGAAGACACCATACGTGGTTGCCTTCGTAGCAACGGTCCTCGTCATTGTATTTGTGAGCACATCTTCAATCCATGAAACTATGAAGAGGCTGAACGGACTCCTTGTAGAACATCCTATCCATTCGTAGAGTCGATTGGTCAGTTCTTTGTCTCACTTCAGCTCTCTCAACGTTAAACCATCGACAGGATCGTCGCAAAGGCCCGTTCAGACATTCTGCGAACCACCATTACAACCTCGTATGGTCTCAACAAAGTCTGCGAACTGACCTTAACTCGGGTCCCTGGCCGAGACAAGAACGACGAGATCGTCTACAGGGACTATGAATGCCGCCCCTTCCCATCTCGTTCCAAAGATGGCTGTGAAGAGGAGAACTCAGGCTTCTGTGCCACCTGGACTGGAGCAGGATACGTTGACTATCTCGCAACTGGCTTCAGTGCCATCACGCCTCTCGTCATCCTGTTCGGAGTATCAACTCATCCCAGGAGAAGGAGAATTTGGAGAGCTTTGGCTGGGATGACGATGCTTCAAAGCCTTACTGGTGTCATCGCGTTTGCAATGATCACTGATGCGTACACCAGGGAGCAATACCCAGGATTTAGGCACGCGGAACTGGGTAGGTTTTGAACTGCAACTTCATGTCGAGACCGTGTACTAACAGATATACCTTACTTCACAGGTAAAGCTTACATTTTCCACACGCTCTCCTGGATCCTAAGCTTCCTGGTGTCCGTGGGTATCGCACTCACCGGTTACGCCGCAGAGAAAGGGCAAGCATGGGCTGCCGGCACTCGAGGCTATCTGCCAATCGGCTGAGCACTCGAACACGTTCATTCCACCTTCATCTACCTTCACATCGAACAATGATGTATTTTATTGTACAGTATTATATCTCGTAACCCGTGTATTTATATTTTGCTTGCCCAATTGTGAAAGTAACGAATGTCTGTCAATGTTCCAGTAATGAAAGGATTGTTAAATGCGCGTTTTAGGCCATTCCACTGCGCATGTTATCGAATTTGCTCTGGTTGTACCAGAGCCAGTTGGGGCTCTGCTCCAGCCCTCCCATCGCATCTTTCACAATCTTCACCAACGACTGCCCTTCCTGTGGCTCCTTTCCGGGACCTCCCTCCATTCCCTCTCTCGAGCAGCCCTTATCTCCGCTCAGCTCCCAGAACATACTCCCACCAAGTCCCTTGTGCTTGATGTACTCTCCTTTCCACTTCGCCACCTCCTCGCTGTCGAAGCTGACCATTTCTTTCGTGGCGTAGTTGTAGGTCCAACTTGCAATGTTCTTCTCGTCGCGGTGGGTGTAGCTCCCAGGCAAAGGGAGGGCACGATAGTCGTAGACCCCAGCTTCCCAGCTTCCTTGACCGATGCCGGAGAAGGGAGTTCCAGGACCTTGGGTGTTGGCGAAGGAGCGACCATACAAGGGTATGCCGAGCACAATCTTGTCCTTCCGCACACCATTAGAGATGTAGAAGTCGACTGCCTCTGCAGCGCTGATGGGTTGTCCATACAAATTGGCTTGGTGATTGGCAATCTTGTCCCAAGAGCCCGCTGCGTAAGGATGGGGTCAGCATAGGAACGGATCGAGGACGGTGAAACCACATACAAAAGTCATAGGCCATGAGATTCCAGAAATCGAGGTAGCGGTCCATCTCGGCAACATGGAGTTTGCGGTAATGGTCAGGTCCACATGGTGCTGCAATCTGAATACTCGTCAGCGAAAGGGATGAGCAGTGAATAAAGGGAAACTCACAGTCAAGGCAAAATGTGCGCCATGGCCTTTGGCATGCTCGTGTCGGTCCAATGCTTCCCTTAACTCGCGGAGCAGCTCGACGTATCCCGCCGCCTGCTCTTCATTTCCAGGATACTCGTAGTCAACATCGAGGCCGTCGAGCCCATAATCTTCCAAGATCTTGACGGACGACTCGACGAATTTAGCCCTGGCAGCTGGGTTGACGACGATAGGATGGAATGACGGAGAATAAGTCCACCCTCCAATACTGAGCAGGACTTTGAGATGCCTGTTCTGTTCCTTGAGTTTGTAGATGGCCTTGAAGTTGCCGTAGAGGTTGGTGCCGACGTCATTCCAGGAGTCGCCGGGATAATGGATGTCCTGGTCCGACCATAAGTCTGAGAGAAAGACTTCCCCAGAGTCCGGCTTAACGTTGGCGAATGCGTAGAGGATATGGCTGATTAGAGTGGTTAGATCCACATTAAAATACGGTCGAGGAACATGTCACATACGTCAGATCGTCTACCGGAATCAGGCTCGGAGGAAACTTTCGGCCATAGATACCCCTAAGAAGAAGTCTAAGAAGGTATTGCAACTCGACATGGGCGAAGGTACTAACCAATTCACGAAGCTAGAAATATGGAGCCGAGGTCAGTGTCAACCCCACCTTGCATCGGAATAGAAGTACTCACTATCCAACACTGCGCTTTCCACCGTGAGGCATGGTGTTATTAGGCTTCGGTGTAGGTATAGGCTTCTTGTTGTCTGGTATAGAAGGTTCTGGAACTGTTGGACAACCTGGATCTGACGGTAGACTCCGACGAGCTGAGTACTGGCCGGCTTTGAAGGTGACGAAGAGGACGATGACGCAAGCAACAGCGATGAGAATCCGGTTTCGTAGAGTTTTGCTCTTCCTGCTGGATCTCTCCTTCTCGGTGGTCTGGACAATATCTGTGTCCGAGGTCGGAATGGGCGTGTATGAGGCGGACATCATGCCAGATGATGGTTTAAATGAGCATATTCTTGGAGGACAGCCACACTCGTCTGGGCTTGCTTTTAACCATCAACCATCGTCATCGTCATGCGCAGTCTCCACTGGAATTTCTGAAGCTGTGCCATTGCGGTTCTCCACATGCAGGCAGTTGTCAGCTGTAGCACAGGCATGGGCAAGGAAGAAGACTGTCTGACCGTGCCCAAGTCCTAGGATATCTCTATTCAACGGAGTCTGTTCTTCCGATTCTCTTGGGCCCAAGGTCTTGAACGGAATCTGTTACCGAACGGCTGCACTTAACTCTCTTCTATGTGCTGCGATAATGGGTATGCTGCATCAACCGTGGAGAATGCTAGCTAGCTAGTCTTCGCGACTCTGGTCACCTGGACTTTCGAATAAAACCGAAGCTTCAACGCCGAGTATTATCCATGCTAAATTTAAGGCCGCTTCTCCTGCTTGATTTTTTTCAAAATCGGCGACTATAATGCTTCCCTCGATTGCTCTCGCTTCTGGCGTTCTCGTATTCTTCGTCGGTTCAGCCACCGCCCAGACTCAGGCGCCAGCATACGGACAGTGTGGAGGGCAAGGATGGTAAGCGGACATCTTGAAGACTACTGCCTTGTTTTCTGGGATTCAACGTAATTTCACAGGACCGGGCCAACTAGCTGTGTATCTGGGTACACTTGCACTGCGACTAATCAATGTAAATATCCCTTGATTTGTTGTGGATCTGGGACTCATTTCTTAACCTCAGGGTACTCGCAGTGCGTCCCCGGATCTAACCCCCCGGTGACTACCACACCACCTGTTGTAACGACGTCTACTCCTACCATCCCTAACCCTCCGACATCCACTGTTCCTGGGCCTGCACCAACTGGGTCTCAGATCCGCACGGTAACAAGTCCGGTTTACCATTTCTACCTCCAGGATCGCGGTACGTCGCTTTGGGAAGGCACTTTCGACGGCAAAGAATGATACTGAAGTGAACCCATCAGGTGGAGTTCCAATGCTCGGCCCTGAATCCTCCTCGGGACGCTTCACTATCAGCGGAAGCATATCCCTGAACTATTCCAATGGGACAAGGGCCTACCTCAATCTCGACGAATCCGCGTCTACACCATACAAAGCACTTTCATTTGGTGCGACAGCTACCACATCAAACTGGGGTCTGGAAGGCGACACTATCATCATTCGCAACCCGAGGCAGCTCAACTTCCTCGCATGCAGCACCAGCGATCGCAACTACTATGATGTTTTCCTTCAAACGGGGAATGGGAATCCTCCGGGTAGGACGTGCAACATGGTGACGATGCACCTCCCTTGCTTGTGTTGAGCGTATCTAGTCCAAATCGTGTCTATGAATTGTGTTGTACATACGTTTACACGCAAATTATGGCTGCAAATTCTGGGTAACGGAAAAGAGAGAGGGTATTGATCGTGTTTATTGATCGTGTTTTCAGCATTGTTCAAGCAGCGAGTTCTTCGGCCATGGTTGCTTGTAATCGTCGACCCAAGTGGTTAGGTTTGGGTTTGTATAAGCGTCGATATGCCTGGCAAAGCATCAATTCGGTTCGATTCCAAGATGAAAGAGAGACGCACTTTTTGATGTACGCATCCGTCGGGAAGTCCTTTGGGTTGCATCCGATATTTATAGCATTCTGTGGTTGATACACGCGAATGTAGTCGATTCTCATGTGGACAGGGAAGGGTAGATGAGCAAGGTCCACGGCCCCGAAACTTCGAGATATGCCCAAATTGACGATCAAATACTAACGAGGTTGTTAGTCGCAAATACAGCGATGATAAAGAGAACATACCATTGGTTCCTGAGGAATCGGTCTCGCCGATATCTGAACCTCAGGGTCTGCCTCCATGCCGCCAGACATCATCGTCCATGCAAGTGCGTTGTTAGACACCCAAGAGATGTATGCGTTGTCGAAACCTGGCTTATACTGCGAGGGTCGAGGGATGAGCCGGGTCCGCAGTAACGGGAAATCGGAAACGAACCTCGAACCCATAGACCGAAAAGCATTGGCCGCTTCCTTCGTAGCAGTTTGGGTCTGTTCGAGTGGTGACGGAAGTCGCTTGCTGAGTCGCCCCTCCAACGTACGTGTTTAGTTCCGAAATAGATGTGTCGGCGATGATCAAGTTTTGAGGGGTGTCGATCCATTTGTACTCGGCATTGAAGGGCTGCTCTCGTGAGTAGGTTAGTCTATATAAGAGGAAATTTTGCACTCACTGCCCATTGAGCGGATTGGGACACTTCTCCAGTCAAGGTCGTCGCGTCAATCTACAACTGAGCGTTAATCCTGAGCTTTTTCTCAAGCCATCTACTTCTCACCTGTGCTTCGAAAACATCAATTTCTGGCGCTGCGCGTCCGACGAATGTCCCGTCAGGATGCTTTGGTCCTGGATGATCCTCCCCTGCGCAGGTGCATCGCGATAACTTCTGGCCCGGGAGGTACGACAAAACGCCCCCACGGCTGTCATCGCCATTCTGGGTTGCCGCCACAGGAAGGCCATCAATGGTTTGGTTTGGGGCTGTCCCAACGTCGCAGCTATCATATGTATAAGGCCACTGTGTCCTGTCATTGGTACGGGGAGAATGTGGAAGTAAGAAAGGAAACATACTACTCCCTCCAGGGTCGCGCCATACCCTGCTCGACCAAGGTTCCCCATCGCCCAAACTGCAGGCCAAAGCCCAACGACATTGTTTGGTCCTGGAAGCATTACGGATGCTTCGAAGTATCCACCGGTGAAGCAGAACTTGTTCCTGTTGTTAGGAAGTATTAATTATCCAGCGTCGTTGTTAAGAGACAAACCAAAAACGCACCACGAAGATATCATCCCTCCTTCGTATTGCAGACCGTGAGTCTGTTTCTGCGATAGAGTAATCTGCAGTGCGCCACCATGCGTTGTAACAGCTTCGGGGTCATACCACTCAAGATTCCCTGTCGCCTATGCCCAGCGTCGTTAACGCATCAGGGAGGAGAACATAAGTTGGTTCATACCCAGTAGTGCAAGTCAACAGCCTCCCAATAAGGATCGTCACCCGGGTAAAACGTTCGTCCATCGACATTGAACTCGTCTGAGAATACGAGTTGCATCTGCTCCGATGGATCCCTCCAAGACGGTTTGGTGTAAGCCTCTTTCGGCGTGTCGTTGTCGATAAGCCCATAATCGCCTCGTATGACTGGAATCTAAGCGAAAGAAACGTTGGTTAGGGTTGTCAAGCAAATGCAAAGGTATGTAGTGCACCTGTCCCGAAGCGTTGATACCACCGATGTTGTACCCCCCCNAGGTTCGAGACTTGTTCTCGAGTGTAAACAGCTACGATAGGATATACGACACTGCAATCTTTGGTGTCACTCTACGGGCAGTGTTGGCCGAATAGCTGATTACTCACAATAGCGATATCAATCCTCCGATGAGCGCCATTAACGCCAGAACATTACCACATCCTCTGAGTGATACCAAGTCACCCGGTCTAGGGAATGAGTTGCGCGTTTTTCCAGGTATCAGATCGTCCTCGGGATCTGGAGGTTCGGCAGAGAAAGCTTGAAAGTCTCTGGCATCGAACGAGAACAGGTACTACGCTCTGGTCGTCAACCAGAAGTCATCAATGTTATTCTGGAAAGATCGCACCTTCTCGGCTTCGTATATCGATGCCAAACTCGACAGAGTACCGGAAGGATATCTGGGAGTCGTATCAAAGCTTGACTTGTTGAGAGACACGTTCAGACCTGGGCATACGTGGAGCGGAAAGCACGGGCTACTCACGTATTCCGACCATTTTCCAGAATCCCTCAGATTCAACTCGGGTGGTATTGGTCGGTCTCGCATCTAGAGGCTACGAAAAGAGGGGAAGGTGAATGTCAAGGGAGTGGTTGAGAGGAGAAGAGCACCCTATAGGAGGGCATCCCAAGCAAATTTGAATGTCGACCATGACGAAACGAAAGCAAGCCCAGGACAGGATTGCTATTTTTAGAACTTTTGGACTCACGTCAGTCCGCTAAATTAAGGGGCCTTCCTGTTCGCGTGCTGCGATGGTCTCCTCAAAGCCATCCCCGATAGGCTGACGTCACTGAATCGTATATCGCACAATCGTATGTACGCAGCCATGTACAAGTCATGTCAGTGAGCTGGTAGGTCATAGCGGCACTACAAAAGCCGGGTTATTACTCCAAGCCCCTATGGCAACTGTTAGCAAGATTTGAAATGGAATCGAAATGCGCAGTACCTTCGTTTTCCCTTCTCGGAACAAAAGTTTCATGCCTTCCTTGACAAACTCCGGCTGGGAGATAAACTCGAACCGCACTGTTGCACGATCTCCCGTACGAAGGACTCCCTGAGGATGGTCCATTTCTATTATTCGCACTGTCTGACGGACTGCCTACAAAAATAATCAGTACTCATTTTTAAACAAAGGTGAGCCCTCCACGTCAAAATTAGCACTCACTCCACAGTGCAGCATAGCCTTAGATATCGAAGCGTTGAGTAATGCGCCATGGGAACCCAAGACTAAGACTGTACCTGATAGTTTCTCTGAAGAGTGGTATTGTGGCTGGGGGCAGTGTTTAGACATAGAAGGAAGGTCTTGGAAGACGCTCACTTACTAAAGAATCAAGACTTGTCCCTCGAACTGCCGTGTCGCTGGGAACAATAGAGCAATCCATTGAGCTTTAGATGTCGCAACCCCTCAAAAACGGTGAAAGTGTACCTTTGGGAGGAGTGTCGGATTTGTGCACCAAAACCATCCCTTTCCGCACCGCAGACCGTCGTATCCGCTTCAAAGCTATCGAAACACACTGACCGGCCTCAGCAGAATTCACAGACGCTCTGGAAGCTGGGATTAAGGCCTGAGGTGATATGTTTTGTCAAGGCAACACACCTCTTTCTCTGCATGCTCTTCACCATGGTTGTCTGCCAATTACCGTTGGAGTCTGGACCCAACATAATCATGTCTCCAGACTTGATCGTTCCCGAGTTGATGATGCCGTTCACGACTGTGCCGACGTACGGAACGGACCACACTTCTGTTATCGAGTACTGGTCTAACGTGAGGAATCTAGCATATTTGGTAAGGAGAGAATATATACCTCTAGGGGCTGGTCTACTGCGAACTTGTCCTTGTCGCCCTCGCTAGAAGGTAGCAAGTTGAGGAATGTGCGAAGCTGCGTGCGCGAAGGTAAGCCATCTGAGAATGTTTTTCGGGAAAGGGTACCAACGAAGTCAAGGCCCACGCCAGTGACATTGGAAAGCTGGAATATGGGACATATCCGGTCAGACCCGAAGGATGTAGCAATCTCAACGGCCGTCTCCATCGACTTGACAAACACTGGCGTCTTTCTATGAAGGAGAAGGCGTGAGCAATGGATTGGATTGACAAATGGGGGCCACCAGACGTACCGACATCCAGGGCTCTTCAAGATTTTGACGACCTGCTTTATTGTCTCTGCCAGCACGTTTGGAGGAGTCATGTCAATCTATCCAATGTGGATCAATCTCAAAATTAAATCGAAAACATTTTTGTCTCACCTTAGTTATACATACGACGACGGGGACGCTAAGTGCAAGTGCAATCGCCAGATGCTCCTTTGACATGCCTATTAGCCCAGCATTTGCACCGACTATTAGGATGACGCAGGAAGGTGCCCCCGAAGTAAGCCCGTAAAGTGTGGTCTTGAGATATTTCTCGTGTCCGGCCAAATCTAGGCCGTTCAAATGAGAAAAAGTGATCCATGTATCCTTATGGTTGCCCACTTACCTATGAAAGATACAATCTTGGCAGCCTGCAGAGATATCTCCTCCCACCCGAGTTTCTCGCGCCTGATGGTGTCGGAATCGGCGTTGGGCGTTGTATTAGGCAAGATTGGGTGCCCTGACGGAGCGAACCCAAGAATCTGCAAAGATAGCATGTTGAAGCACAGTGGACAGAGATTGACAATTATCCCTCACCTCCATTCCAACGCTAGACGTCCGTCCGGTCTCGAGCTCGTGCTTGTGACGGAACAAACCAACACGAGCCTTCCCTCGTCCATCGTCCAGGACCCCTTCAAGAAAAGGCTGTAGACCGTACGATTGCATTGAGGGCAATCTAGGACTCACCTCGAGTCAACACTCCCAAGGTGGTGGACTTTCCACTATCGACGTTCCCCACGACTGCACACCGAACCTCCGGAGTCAGGGACACGTTCGGAGGGGGAAGCCGAAGCAAGACCGTCGTTCTTGGATGCCCTGTCTTGACATCGAAGAGAACGAGGGCCTTTCCGCCGACTTCCTCCACAGTTTTCGTGAGCTCCTGAACGATAGTCTGAACGTCCTCCAGCGATCGTGCGGTTCCCGACCAGCCCTCGGCCTCATCAGTCAGTGTTCCGCCATATAGTGGCTCTTGAGGAGGTCGCTGGCCTATTCGGATAACATACTCCCCGTTATTCTGCGTCAATACCGCTGCTAGCCGATCGCGCGCTGTGTCGTGATCTGCAGGGTTCTTGGAAAGCAGCAAGTTCTGGTTTATGGATTGTTGGTCATGATTAATTGGTCCCGATGTTGAATGACTCCAAGGAAATTGCATACCAATATCTGCTCGTCGTCCTCCATGCTCGGTGCGTCAGATTCGGTCTCAGCGACGTCCGGCGCTCCCTGTTTAGCCAAAGGGGTGGTAGAGTCTTCCTTTGCCTTTCCTTTCAGCACCTTATTCTCCTTGTCCTTGTCCTTCTCGAGTATTGTCGCTCCTAGTGCCCGTTGTCTTGAAACTTCTCTGGTATGAATCTCCTCGATCTCGTTCTGGAATGAGCGCAGTGTTGTCATGATGTCGGATAGGCTATTTTTGCAAGCTTTTTAAGTCAGAATGTTGTGAGGAAAATGACTCGGTCTAGGATAGTCAAAAAGACTGTAACTGACTCGAAAGAAAGGTGTATTGGCGTTTCAAGTCACATCCACTCGATTCAAGTTCAGCAGGCCAAAAGCGGTGCCAGGTTTCGCTTAGTCATCAGGCTACAATCGGGCGCTTGTGGGCGCTCATAGCGCGGCCCTTTGTCGATTTTTTCTGCTTGCAGCTTTGTCTCCTGGATGACCCCAAGGCCGGTTTCGCCACATCGCCCGTCAGTGCTACTAGATCAGCCACTAGCACTTGAGCCTTTGCCTCAGTACAGCTACTCGCTGACGCTGACTCCGCACGCCGCATATACGCATTGTCTCCTCAATAGGAAAAGCCCACTACTGTACCGAACTGTACGGTAGCAACCGGTTGCTTGATTTGCAGTCCAAAAAATGTAACGCTCCAAAGTCGGTCGCTACCGTACAGTTCGGTACAGTAATCAGATGAAGTACGCACACAGGTGTCAAATCCAGATGGTAAGTGGATAAGCGGCGCCTGATGGCCCGTGGTGAAGTTTTAAGCTCTCAATGCCACCATCTCCACTTCTCGTTTTCTTCATCCTCCGTCATCTCCTCAAGCTGAACGGCTCCCCGCCATCGCCACCTAACCATCGCTACCAGAAAGGCAAAAACCATTAGGCCAGGGAGGGGTGGTAGAAATATCGGCGAGAACTCGATGAATGGAGCCCAAGACACCTTTGCGACCAACTGCCAATGATACTGATCGACGTTCAGAATTTTATCACAGAGGGGTATATAAAATGTTCGCGCCAGGGCGCAGCTATCATTCAAGGCCCCAAGAATTTTACCCCCACCTCCTTGAGCGCCCTTCCAGCTAATCCGAGTCAGAAAAAAANTGTCGGACAAAGCTATTCCAGCTACGCCTCAGGAGAAGCCCAAATCCTCTGGGTCCTATCGCGGATTGCTCATCCTTTCGAGCATTCAAACCCTCCTACTCGTTGGAATCCTTGGTGCATTGGTGTCCATCGCCGCGAAGATCAACGCAAAGACCAACCCTATGAACGTCCATGTCGCGCAGCCCACTGACTCCCCCTTCACAGTCGCTATCCCCACGTCATCATATGTGTATGTTCGAAATCCGCCGGCGTCGCCAATCGGTGCTTTCATCGTTTCGCCGGTGACGGTGAGCCCTGTACCTGGGTCTATCCAGACGGTGACAGTGCTACCATCGTTTTAAAGGAGATGAAACTAGGTGAGATAATCTTGCAACAGGCGCACATATACAGTTCATTGACAAGATTCGGTAAAGGTTCTCTGATACTTTACGAGAGCCTTGATATATGTTTATTGCTAAGGACTGGACGTTCATGTACCTACTCGTTCTAGATCTGTTATCCACTAAGCCGCTCGCTGGCAATCGTCTCCCCGTCCTCGATAATTGTTCTGCAAATATTTAGTCCGGAGGCCGTCCTTCCTGTCTGGAGCGAGTCACCATCGAAAAGAACGAGAGCCTTTCCACCGACTTCCTCCACAGTCTTCGTGAGCTCCTGGACAATGTCTGAATGCCCTCTAGCGATCGTGCAGTTCCCGACCAGCCTTCGGCCTCATCAGTTAGTGTTCCACCAAATAGTGGCTCTTGAGGAGGTCGCTGTCCTATTCGGATAACATACTCCACGTTATTCTGCGTCAAGACCGCTGCTAGCCGATCGCGTGCTGTGATTTGCAGGGGTCTTGGAAATCAGCAAGTTCTGGTTTATGATTTGTTGGCCATGATTAATTGGTCCCGATATTGAATGACTCCAAGGAAATCGCATACCACTATCTGCTCGGTGAACAATACTCGAGAAAGTAAGGATAAGGAGAACAAGGCGCTAAGGGGAAAGGCAAAAGGAAGACCCCTTTGGCTAAACAGGGAGCGCCGGATATCGCTGAGACCGAATCTGACGTCGATCTCGTTCTGGAATGAGCGCAGTGTGGTCATGATGTCGCCGGAATCAGTCGGATAGGCAGATTTTGCCAGCGTATTAAGTCAGAGATTTTGGGAGAAAATTGGATAGTCAAAAGGACTCAAGCCACATCCACTTGATTCAAGTTCAAGTTCAGCAGGCTAGGTGTTTCGCTTGGTCATCAGGCCCCAAGCGCTTATGGGCGCTCGTAGCGCGGCCCTTGGTCGATCTTTTTGTCCTACGGCTTTGTCTCCTGGATGACCCCAGAGGCCGGAGTCGCCGCATCGCCCGTCACTGCTACTGGATCAACCATTAGCGCTCGAGCCTTTGTCTCAGTCCGGTTTTTATGTGCACTGGTACTTGCACTCGCTGGCCCTGACGCACGGCGGCCGCCTGTGCGCATTGTCTCCTCGAACAGCTTACAGAAAGAGCCCACTAATCAAATGAAGTGCGCACACAGGGGTCGAATCCAGATACTAAGTAGGTGGCGCGTGGTGAAATTTTGAAGCTCTCAATGCCATGAGTGGAGCCTCAAGGCACCTTTGCAACCAACTACCAATGATATTCATCGACGTTCAGATTTTTATCACAGAGGGGCATATAAAATATTCGCGCCAGAGCGGGAGCTATCGCTCAAGGCTCCCAAGACTTTCACCCCCACCTCCTTGAGCGCCCTTCCAGCTAATCCGAGTCAGAAAAAAATGTCGGACAAAGCCATCCCAGCTCCGCCTCAGGAGAAGCCGCCCAAATCCTCTGGATCCAATCGTGGATTGCTCATCCTTTCGTGCATCCAAACCCTCCTACTCGTTGGAATACTTGGAGCGTTGGCGTCCATCGCCGCGAAGATCAACGCAAAGGAAAACCCTATGAACGTCCACGTCAAGCAGCCCTCTGCTTCCCCCTTCACGGTCGTTGTCCCCACAGCGTCATATATTTATGTTCGAAACCCGTCGGCGTCGCCGATCAGTGCTACCATCGTTTCGACAGTGACGGTAAGCGCTGCTCGTGGGTCTATCCAGACGGTGACAGCTGCATGATAGTTTTAAAAGAGCGAGGTGAGATAATCTTGCAACAGGCACACACACATATACAGTTCATTGACAAGATTCTGTAAAGGTTCTCTGATACCATGGATACCTTACGAGAGCCCAAATATATGTTTATTGTTAAGTACTAGACGTCTATGTACCTACTCGGTTCTGCTATCCACGAAGCCACTCGCTGGCAATCGTCTCCCTGTGCTCGTTAGCAACGATAATTGTCCTGCAAATCTTCGCGTCGCGCGTCGCCACTTCGTCGAAAACCAAGTCTGCCCAAATATTTGTCAGCAAATGATGGATTCTCTGGGTCACGCACTGATGCGCCCTCCGGCGAGATCTCATCGGAGTCCTGCCGAGCTTCTTTCTTCTCTGCTAGCCACCTAGATGCCTTTCCCTTGGCCATTTGTTTTATTAAAATAGCAAGTATATATGGCATAATAGCTCAGGTGGTAGATTCATT
>SDEE01001129.1:0-12546 GCA_004126415.1 Candolleomyces aberdarensis | reverse complement strand
GTGTTATAGAGGAGGGAAGCCGCACGAGCGCGAGCACGCCGCAGGCGTGCGTCAGCGAGTGCCTTAACTATCTCAAAGTGTGAGTAACATGTAAACTGTGCAACCCCCATAAAGGCTCGTACTGCCGTGCACTGCAGCGGCCTTCTACCAAGTCACATAGGCAGGGATTTTGCACCCAGCACGCCAGTATCGGCAAGTGCCGATCAGACTCTTCTTCTCATTTCCGAGGATTTCTTGACCACGCCTCTCCAGAACCACGTCCACGCCAGCCAAAAAGCGTATGTCTCTCCTCTTCGTATCCTCTCATCGTCAACTAATCGTCATTATTAGAACAGGTGAACCTAGTAATACCAGAATGTCGGCGCCCACAACCCCTACCTGCTCAGTCGGCGACCTCCCTCCCAACATCCTGCGACAGATCTTCGCTATCTACCGATCTGATTGCAGGGCAGATACAGATCGATATGCTAGTCACTCGAGTAACATATGGATGCGAGTTGCCCTCATATGCCAGGAATGGCGGTCGATTGCTCTCGACTATGCTGAGCTCTGGTGTACCCTCAGGATTCGCCACTTCAGAGACGCCACTATGTCCCCGCTCTCGGACCAGCTTGAACGCACAAAGGATCTACCGCTGGATATAACGCTGTACATTGATAGCCCGAAAGACAAAGAAACCATCTCCAACTTCCTAGCCACCTGTATGCTCATGGCGCAGCTCACCCCTCGCCTGAAGCTACTTGAAGTTGGTGGAGAAGAGCCGCCTTACGTCGAAGCTCTGTTGAGGGCGCTCACCGGCTCGGCCGACGAACTCACATCCTTTACACTTGGCGGCGTACGATGCGAGATCCCCGATTCCCTCTTTGCTGGCGGTACACCTAAGCTCCAGCACTTGCAACTAGAGGGGTGCGGGAACATCCCATGGAGCTCGAACTTATTTCGAAGTGAATCCTTGTCAGAACTTGGCCTTCGCAAGGTTGCTCGTCACTTCGCAGGAGATCAGGCTTCCTTCCCTCATCTTCATCAACAACTGCGCCCGTTAGCGAATACACTCACAACCTTGCAACTGGATACAATATTGCCACACACTGTAGGACCCAGCATCCTGGAAAACGTCCCCACCCTCCACCTCCCCAATCTCCGGGATCTCTCCCTTTGCGGCCGCACCGTCGTTGTCAGCACCCTCCTCCGCTCTCTCAAAATTCCCCCTTCAGCTAAAGTTCACTTCGACGTTCATGTTGGTGGAGAAGCGGGAGACGCTCAAGCTGGCACCGAGTTTAACGACACGTGCCAAGCTATCCGTGATGCCCGTTCCTCTAACCTCATCGAACTCACCGACCTTTCCATCCATTCTCGCAACTGGCAAGGAACCCTCCCTTTGTGGGTCTATGGATGGGGAGGGGACGCCATCGCAGCGAAGCGCTACAGGCCGTATATGACGATCCCCATTCAGACGATGCCGATATTCAGTTTCACCTTCGAAGATCCTCGATACGTCGGAGTTGGGAGGAGTGTGATCAGCTTCTTCCCAAACACCATCGCCTGGCCATGTCTCTCCCTCGTGCGATTGCAGTCGTTGGAGCTCAAAGCCACACGCGATTATTTGACGGTTCCGCCATCGGTTTGGGATAGCTTCTCGGACCTTCCCAAATTGACGATGCTTCGAATCGAGAATCTCATCATTGAGGATTTTGTACGATGTATGGACAACGATTCTGCTGCAATCGAAGATACTCTCCAGCCCACCCTCGCCGAGGCTCAGGATGACTCCCATAATAAGGAGAAAAAGACCGCCTCGTCTTTCCCTCGCCGCTTCGCCGCCCTCAAGTGTCTGTTCTTCAAAGGCATCGCATTCTATCCGTCTCCTTCGGGAATGCTTACTAGGAGAAATCATTCCGCTCCAGACGGTCATCCCTTCCTCGACCGCCTCCTCAAGAACTTCCAGCTGCGACAAAGCATAGGAGTGCCCCTCGAGTCTATAGACTTTGGGTTTACGAATCGGGAGGGTGTGTCGGGCCATATGCTGGGACTTTTGACTCAGTGCGTGTTAGAGGTCAATGGACGTAGTCTGTCGTTGAAAAGGAGCGATATTGAAGTCTGGGAGCTGCCATTCGTTGAGCAGCCGTATCTGGTGTCCCTTCCTCCCCCTTCTGCTGCCTGATTCTACCGAGAGTGGTTTTAGGTTTTTCTTCATTTCAAAACTTGGAACGCTTAGGTTCAAGTCGGTCTTTGGTGCTTTGAATAAATTTTGGTCGTTACATTCAATCGTGGAGTAAAATAGTTCAACAGCACCTCAATGTGCAGCTTTGAGCTTAGTTACACAGAAAATAGGATCTAAGAAGTCTTTGAGTTCTTTATAACCGAATGCCTGAAGTTTGATTCAAGCTGCAAGTCATGAGACGCGTACTGGAACTAAAATTATGTGACACATGATAAAAACTCAACGGTGAAGATACGTATATATGGATTTTCTGCTGTGCACAAGCTTGGTCGACTTTGTTTCGGACTGTGGTTGCGAATATAAGTCTCTGCCAAAGTTAGCAATTTGCCAGTGCAATTTGCCAGTGCAAGGCGATGGTCTTCATCCTCATCTTGATCCCCCGCCCGATCGTTCAATGAATGGAGAGGCAGGGTGACCCGTTTCACTACTACTTCGACCATTGCCTAGGATCCCGCTCAGGATTTTATGCCAGACGTCCTACGAATCTCTTTACTGCCCATCAAGATCTGTGGAAGTAGAAGTAACCAGAAACCCTATGGGGCTTAACGTCTGCATGAAGTGAACTCACATCACTCTCACCACTACACTGGTGGCCCGTTGCCCTCGATCTTTCTCAACTCCGAATTGCGAGGTTGGCATCATCCTCGGTGGGGTTCTTCCAAACTCGGGTCGAACGGGGCTATCGCAAATTTCTCAGATATATGTAAATCGTGGTGCGGTTTAAATTTGGCATGGATAGCGAGTCGCTTCCGAGCTACGAAAAGATTGCAACATGATGTTAGCCGACCCCACGCCCCGATGATTCAAGTCGTTGGTTCAAGAATAGTAATCGCTTGTTGGAGGAGAAACCGGATTAGCATGTGTGAAGACCATGCTTTGTATCTAACGAATATATAATCCATACATCTGCCCAGCTAGATAGCATGTCCTGAGGGCGTCGAAAAGCACCATCTACTCCATTGAGTGCACAGATGAAGCACTATGGATCACGAGCTGCCCGGGGCTTTCTTTCTCAGATGATGTGGTATCTATGAGCAAGGGCGAGCTCTCTGTGGAAGCCTTGCGCGAAATCTTTCACCCTTAACTTATATTGCGGGCCTGCTAGTTCGTGGCCCTTTTCCCTTGAGCAGCTTTCCCGAAATAACCAGAACTCCGAAATTCTATGACTTCGTGGTGACAGAAGAAATGCAAGAACGATGGGACTACCTCAAGAGCTGGGATCTGAGACCTAAAAGATGAGCGCGCATGCGTGCGCGTGCGGTGTMKKTTGCAGAAAGACCGCACCTTGATAGCTATGGCTATAGTTGCAGCAAATTGCATCAGGCTGAGCTGGAGAAAGATAGGGAGTGAGATATTGGGAACCGTAGGAGTTGAATGAACTTGCAGAAACAACGGCACATGGCACGATGGCTCTAACCCATCTTTTCCCCAGCAAAAAAATCTTCCTAGATGAGGAGTTGAATGTGGACAGGGAAGGACGATGCACATTAGGAACAACTAGTGTCATATGTCTTGATACTCACCAGGCGAAAAAGCTTTGCACAACAAAGGCCACTGGGAAGCATGCGTTAGGATAACTTGTAACGGCTATGAATAGACCTGGTTACCAAGACCATTCAAAACAGGGGTAATGGGTGCCGTTTGGGAAGGCACGAATACGTTCTTTGGATCCTTGAAACCAAGGCAAAGCACGTGCCATGCATTCTCCCCGTATATTAAGATGCTCGTCAGCTCGATCGCGGTGGCGAACGCGACTGAGGAGGTTGAGAAAAATGGGAGAATGCCCTCTAAGGAAATTTCGCACCAATAGCGTTATTAATCGATCGGCATGTACCCCCAGGATTCAAAAGATAGTGAGCTGGATTGGAGATGCCAGCCAATTTTGAGCACTCTGCAGCACGTATATTAAGGAGACGCGATCACGTACCTACTTGGGCGAGATATATGCCAAAGAGCAGGTAAGCCAAGAGGGAGCCGATGAGCTAAAGGAGCGTGGACAGAGCTGAGCATCGGCAGTCCAATTAGGACCAAAGTAGGCCAACGTACGATAGGTCCGACACTGCTCTTCTTGTCAATATGGCTCGTCGAGGCAGATACTTAAGAGCTTACATTAGCAGTATATGGTTCGCGACCTCATCCATGCTCCCTGGGATGCTCTCCATTCAAGTTATGTGGATGTTAAGATGAGCCTGGGTGCTGCAGGAGATATCCAAGAGCGGGAGAGGGGGGGAGCGTGAGCTGGCAAGACTGTACAACGAGAAGCCGAACAGAAATGAAAGATTCATGGTCGAGCAGGGCGCTGCCAGCGGCATGGAGCGTCCGAAGAGGTAAGCAATTCAAACGTCGGCTGCCGTTTGGGAAGATATAAATTGCATATACATATTTTGTAGGTGCCTGGTGAGAGATGACGGTAGCCATTCATTCACCAGCCATTCACTTATTTGCCTTCGACTACCGCACCTTATTTCGGTGACTTGCATAGCTAGTTTTGTGCAACCAGCCTGTTGCAGGAACTATCAGCACGGTCGGGAATTTCCTGTTACGATTGTGGAGCCAAGCTGAGTGTTCAAGTCCCAGTTGTCATTTCTACGTGTTCATTACTTTCGTGTTCGTCCATGTAAAATAGGTATTTCTCTATTCAACTCTCAGCATCGACCACAGGTCGGCTAAACCAATACAAACTGTCAAACTTCGACCAGCTCACGAGCCGACTGTACAGAGGGCGCTCCAGAGTCTATGGTGTGCCGAGGCTAGTACTAGCCCAAGATAATTACCCGAATCATGTGGCAAGAAAGAGTGGGTACGCACTTACGCCCGACTCGGAAGAAACCTTCCCTACTGGTACATTGCTCAGCTATTGGTAGTGGGCTAACCATGACGGACACGTCAAGACTTGATAGGTGTACTCTCAGAGGGGAGCATCCCGACTTTACAATCATCCCTAAACCAACGGTCTCTGGACTTGAATCTTCATCTTTTTAAGTAATTTTACACATGAGTTATTGTCAAAAGCCCGATTGATTACTGCGTTGCACTTCACCCCTCGACCGACAAACATTCTTAAACAAGCCAAAGTTATGAGATTCAATTAATTCAATGGTAGCTATCGCTCCTGTGACGCTGACCTTGATTCTTGTGCTCGCATCTAAAAGTACTCGTCAAAATTCAAACGAGCTCAGAAGCTTGCAGAACGGGCCCGTACTCGCAGATGGAGACAAACTAGCAGACCAAGAAAGAAATCGTTGATAATTGGAATATAAACAGAGTTCTAGCTACTCAGAATATCCACCAGCGGTCATGCCCAAGTAGCAAACATACATGGAATTACCGAATGGAACATAAGAGATCAGACGAAACATCCATCCCGAGTCAACGAATAGAGATGGCGATCTCCCCCGTCCTGACCCTCATCCTACTCATCTCATCGCAAATCTCCAATAATGCACTTGACTCCTCAGGACGCGCAGATACGGCCTCTTCACATATCTCGCGGTGTTGCGAGAGTTGCTGCCACCTACTCCGTTCAGCGATACCGACAAGTTCGTGGGGAAACCCGACCTCAGCTACTGCCTCGTTGATGCTATCCACGAGGGAGTTGAACGAGGTCATATAGACACCGTGCACATTGTCGTATTCTTCTATTCCATTCAAGTTGTTGGAGAGCTTACCAGGATAGGCTGCTCTGTATTCGGAAAACATGACATCGAGAATTCGGGTGACGTAGACGATGGCTTTCGCAATCCACTCTGAATCCTTCAAGGCGTCCGAGGTGACCGCAGACGAGTTTTGAGAGACGTACTCGGCCACGCGTCGGTTCAACGCACACACATGCGGCAGAACACTGGAATCCATGCGCCACGGGGATACTTTCGACAAGGTAGGGACCAGGAGCTTCAGGGCGACCGTGTTCTCGGTGAGGAGAAATGAAACCCTCTGGACTCGAACGTTGCTCATGTACATCAACACCGTCTCGCAGAGCTGAATACGACATTCTGGGAGTTTGTCAGCATTTACAATCGTGCCAACTCGAGTTGAATCAGTCACCTGTAGAGATGTTCTTGACAAGTTCGTATGGATCGCCCTTTGAAAAAAACACGGAAGTGAGGCGCTCAATCTGCACTTCGCCAATGCCATTGGAAGGGGCGATAGTTCGAGCAGGACTTTCGTCCAAAGGAGTGTAGGAAAGAGCTGCATTGAGTATCCTCAAAAATAGCTCGAACCGGTGCCCAACAAGAGCTTCCTGGAGCTCCGAGCTATCCCGGGCAAAGTAGTCGAGAACATCCGCCACGAATGTGTCCCTGCAAAGTCCTTCGTTGCGAGGCCCTCGGATATCCGTGTTGAGGTACAGGGTAAAACTCGAATCCAACATCTTCATGTCCGAGTCGCGCTCCGCAAAGTGGTGCAATCCATGTAGCAAATCCTTGCCACGATCCGAGGCTGCATCTGCCACGGAATGCAGGGATGCATAAATCGCGCGAACATCTCGAGGAAACAATTGAGCAACCCTAAGCGAACCCAGCTCGGCGTCAAAGTCGGAAGCTTGGGCCCAAACTCCCCGGCGCATGCGAGTTTTACGGCGCATATGATATACCCACAGGCGAATACCAGATTTGAGCCGGAATGAACTGGCCGTAAAAGCCAAGGAGGCGAGTAGCATTATGACAACGGAAGGAATCGAAACGAAAGCCACTTCCCTGCTGGTCTGCCACAGGAGAAGCACGAGACCAAACAGGAAGAAAAGTACGGAATAGATGAAGTGTAAGGGGAGGAAGGTGCGAATGGGCAGCGCCCATAAAATGAAGCTGGCCTCTCGAGAAAACCTGGTCATCACGGCTTCTTTTCCAGTACCCATTGTTTCCCGCTGATAGTCGTGCACCTGTTGGAGACATATCAAACCAGAGAAAACGATCGCCAGACTGAGTATGAGGCTGCCGACCCAGAAGCCGTTGACGGTCAGGGCAAATGTAGGAGCTTGGAATTCGCCTTCGGGATCCAGCAGAGAGGGGGGAAGCGAATCATTCTGGTGAATGAGATGAAGGAGCAGCTTCGCCGTTGTCTCCCCGTAATCTACATGTAGAAGCTTGTAAGACTCGATGATGAAGGAGGTGACGACGGTAGAAAAGAGTGTTGCCTGCGATAGTCAGCCTAAACTACTGTCCGGTCAATATTCAAGGCAAGGGTACTGACGAAGAGCAATAAAGTGTTTACTTGATTACGGATGGCTTCACACATTTCTCTGGCGTGCTTCTCGCCAAGGTCAGCGGATAAGGTCCATGCCTCTTTTGGCGTCATGTCTCCTCCCTCGGGAAGGCAACGGTATCGGTCGCTCGATGTCCATGGCTTGACTGGGCCCTGTGAGGATGCTCGGTAAGTGTTATCAGTCTCAAAACGTGCCGACTTGCAACTAGATCTCCGTCGCCGGCAAGGGGCTCATGATTGCTGTGGCCGTCCATCGGGTCGTGATTCTAGCATGAAATTATATCGTCAGGTAAGTTGAGAAATATATCGAAGCTCCGTTTCAGAAGGATGGCCCACCATCGTATGAGGGATCTGAGGTGGGTGGAGGAGGAAATAGCCGCGGCGAGCAAGAGGAGCGAGGAGCGTTTAAATGCATCAGGAACCTTTGTTCCTCATCTGGAGGCTGCGTCCCGTCGTATGCCAGATCATCAGATATTCAATGGGAGTGCACTTGTTACCGCACGACCAACGGTCATTGGGAACCTATTGCAGTTATGAACGGAGCCCGCAGGTGAATGCGCCTTTGATCGATGATCTGGAGGAGTCTTGTGCGGTGGCAGTAGATGATCAGCCCAGTAAACTCTCCGTGCCTGTTCATTTGATTTGCAGAGCAACGGCTATCCGAGTCATCGGGGACAAGGTTGAGGCCAAGATGCCATCGTATACTCGGGGATGCAACGTGGACGATTCGCCTCCGCTTCACCCTCAAAAAGACCATCGGCATGGTATTCAATTCGTAAACCGGTAATCAATTTTGAGGGGGCTCGCTCTATCGGGCACGAGAGCGTCTGAGACGTATTAATCTCAAGATTCAGAGGTCAAATGATGTGCTCCCTCTCGGGCGCTTCTCCCTCGTGACTTTCTAACTTGCCCCCCCCTAAACCCCTTCGGATCGCACCTGGCCAATCGTACGCAGGCCTCATCGACCAAATAGCAAGAGAATCCATGTTATTCAGTATGCCAACGAGTCCATGCAAGTGAGCAAAGCAAACGATTACGGCCGAAGAAATAGCTCACGACATGCTATTGCGCGAGCTACTTCAGCTGCGTGCCGACCCGAGTGCCATCGCCCTCGTTCCTTGAACCAAACGGTTAGCATTGGCAGTCGCTATCAGTGACCGCCCCAAAACCCTTCCCCCATATCAGGATAGCAATCTACCCAAGACGATTCATGAACCTTCGTACGTTCGACATTTTGAGGGCCAGAAGATCGAAGGACAGAGACCAAGAGAAATGAAAGAGCGGACCATGGGAAGGAATATGAAAATTGAAGCGAGTGGAAATGAGAAATACGTGAATACATAGAAACAGACTCGACCAATATTAGATAGTGGTGGCACCGGTGCCTCCCATTCAATCGCACCGCAGGGGGTAATCAATTCGGCTCAAATTCCATCATATGAGTCAAGCAGAGCAAGTCTAGGGGCATATTAGCTTTAATGTCTCTAAATGCACAACCTGCAGAGAAACGTACATTGAGCCAGAGTGCAGATCTTCTCTGCATCTTTCACGGTCAGACTTTGATTTCCACACCGACCTCGCTACAATACATCAGGATAAGTTATCTGAACATAAACTGCAAAAAGTGTCCCTACATCGTGGGATGAGCTTTCTCGCCAGGACGACCTCGAGCACCGATCTTGCTACAAGTACGCTAATTGTCAGCGATCCTCGCATTCGGACCTGTGAGGGAAGTGCATACCCAAACCAGCCAACGTCCTTCCCTCCACCTTGAATGCCGACATCGCTATATGTCGACGGTGAGCCACTCGTGAATATACTGTTAGGACGGTGCATACCCGAAGAGGACAGGTTTCTCTCCAGGACTACCTGCAGCGCCGGCGCCCCTAGATGTTGACAGTGAGCGATCTGCACGTCAAAATTTCGACGGCAATGCTTACATTTTCAAGACACTGTTCCTCGCGTCGTTATGAATTTGAGCACCGATATTCCTACGGGTGTTGGTGAGCCATGCGTAGACAACTTGAAGAACGGTTCGTACCCAATGACGGCAGGTTTCTCCCTAGGGCGAAATAGAGCGTTGACACTCCTAGAGCTCGATGCTGAGCCATCCGCACTTCAAGTTAAAAGTAGTGCCTACGCTTGAAAGTCACCGTTCCCTACGGTGCCCTGAGTTTGAGCGCCGAATTGGCTGAATGTTGACGGTGAGCCATCCGTCGATAACTTGTAAGGTGCCGTACCCAGAGAAAGCAGGTTTCTCACTAGGGCGAAATAGAGCGTTGACACTCCTAGAGCTTGATTTTGAGCCATCCACACCTTAATATGAGAGTAGTGCTCACCCGTGAAAGTTATTGTTCCCTGCTGTGTGATGAGTCAAAGCACTGAATTTGCTACATATTAATGGTGAGCTATTTGTCGATGACTTGTAGAAACGGTGCGCACCCAACGGTCTGGGGTTTCGCCCCATTTTGAAATCTAGTGTTGGCGCCCCTATAGGTTGACAGTGAGCCATCCGCACGTCAATTTTAGAGGAATGCAAAAGTATCTACATGGCGAAGCCCACTTTACCCGCAGCGGGAAGTGCAACGAGGACCACGTAGCTGGCAATGAGCGAAATCAGGGTGGGGAATCGCATTTGTGGTGATAGATGATAGGTATTGGCGTTAACGTGGAAAAATGCTGAGAGCGTGATCTGAGGCTGTCGAAGGGGATGGGGCGGACAGTGCCTGGGGAATAGTATATATATATATGCTCTACTGCGGTTTGTTTTGATTTGTGAAAGCAACATCCGCCATCGTTCTGGAACAGCATCGGGACCCCAGCCATATACACTTTGCAATGAGGCAAGGCTTCGTTCTTAGAGTAGAATAGATTCTAGACCGAATATCGCTAGAGCGGATGATTATTACCCATTTGAGAGCAGTATTCTATCACTAGATGTGCGCATTGGGAGATCGAAACACGACGGCACAACCACAAGACCGCTGTGTTGATATGTTCCAGTGGACTAATTTGACGCCCATTTCAGCGTTCTATCACTGGAGCGTGAAACACAATGAGGCATGTAAAGGATCGGATGCAAGGTTTGATGAGCCCAATCTATACGTTCAGATTCTTCGTCTACGGCCTCACTTGCCAATCGACCTCTTCTTTACTTGACGGTATAAATCGGTATAACTGTGTAAGTGAATGCTCGTTCTCCAACTCAGACCGTGATGAGAGAAGGCGTCGAGAGTGTACAAGCAGAGAGCGCAGACAGAAAGTACAAGATGGTTGTCGCTGTCGGTCGTATCTACCCTCACAGTACTTCGTTTGACCTGGAAGACACTGCATTCAGTGATATGAATACCTTCAAACAACCTGGAATCGGAGCTTTGAGTCGTCCCAAAATCTCAGGAGAATGTGTGGACTGAGATGAACTCTAATTGAACACTCTGTCGGCAGATCGAGTTAGTCCCACAGGAGCACGATACGTGAGGTTGGAACACGTCCAGTCCCAAGACTTGACGATATGTATTGCCGCAGCTCTCATGAGTCGCCCAGCTGAGTTTCATGCCCAACGCAATGCTGAAATGGACTTTATCTTGCCTCGCCATCTTGACAATATGTATTGACGCGGTGATCATGCGTTTGCCTCGTTGTGTTTCGATCGCCCAATGCACACTTCCAGTGATAGAACACTGTTCTTAAATGGGCGTCAATCGTCCACTCTAGCGATACTTGGTCCAACATCCATGCTTCTCTGAGCAAAAAGCCCTGCCTCATTGCAAAGTGCATGCGGCTCGAGTCCTACAGAATGACGGCAGATTAAAAACCTGGTGTTACTATCGCAAATTAAACCAAATAGTCGCTTCTGAACGCAGTAAAGCGTATATGTACCGTGTCATACCCGTCCTCACCGTTCGATACTCCTCCACATCAAACAAAGAACTATCACCTATCACCAAGGATGCAGCTCCCCACCCTGGCTTCGCTCTTGGCCAGCTACGTGGGTCTGATCGCGGCTACCGCTGGAGAGGAAAAGGGCACCTTTGAGTAGGCACCGTTCTCAAACCTGATCTGCAGCTCGCTTACCATCGCTACTACGACATAATATGATATAGAAACCTCCAAACTGGTCAATTCGGAGTTCAGCATCGTTCCACAGTGGGGAACGTGGAGATTTCTAGGTAAATATCATCCTCAAAACAAAACTGCGGATACCTCATTTTTCAACGCGCCTAGCATCGCTGGGATTCAAAAGCTGCCTGGGGAAAAACATGATCACGCCTTTGGGTACGCACCGTTTTGACAATTGATTGGGGATGGCTCACGATCGACGTACAGAAAAATCGCGATTCAAGGAGGCGGGAACGGCGCTTCATGGTTTGCGTAGGTACATCCCTTTTAGATCATGCGAGGGTGGCTCAGAATAAGCATATAGAGACATCGGTGCTGAAGGTCCTCCCGGCAGCGTGCATCCCACCGCGTAGGCACTGTTCTCCAAGCTTATCTGCTGATAGCTCACTGTGATTGACAAATAGTGACGTTGGTTTCGAAGTCCAATTTTGGATATGAAAGACGTTCCTCTAATTTGATGCTTGTGAACTTGGCGCCATTCGTACTAAAAATCTCCTAGCCTTGCTCTACCAGTATCGACAAGTCTGTCAGATTTGTTCCTATGTATTTAGATTCGTCTCCTGAAAGCAAGGCGATATCAAGTCAAGCGTTGAGGTGATCGGTACACGCAGGCATTGGGGTGAATTGTGAGCTAGGTACTCGCCCGCCCTAAGCCCCCCTGATGGCTATCCGTCGAGCAGGATTCGCGCTCAATGGTCAACTGATCGTCAAAGTTCACTCGCGCTCGTCCAGATAGCAAAAGAATCCATGTTATTCAGTATGCTAACGAGTCCATGCAAGTGAGCAAAGAAAACGATTACGGTCGAGCAAAGTAGGTAAGAGTAGATGATGGTATAGCTAGCTAGCGTCATGACAGGGGCAACGTGAACAACAAACGACAACCAACTCGGAGCTCACGACAAGAAGACGGCAGCAAAGAGGACACCCAAGGCACTGATCAAAGGAATAGCAACCTTTTCGGCGCCGCTGTCGGTCGAGTTGGCACCAGCAGCGGTACCAGTCCTCGT
>SDEE01001128.1:0-12552 GCA_004126415.1 Candolleomyces aberdarensis | reverse complement strand
GCTTAGAGGCCAAATTTAGATCACTGTTTCCTTTTTGGTGATGCCGCATGAGATGCCGACGGATGATCGAGGGTGGACGGGTATCCTTTCTCCACGTCCCCTTCCCCCGTAGTCAAGCCTAAGCCACTCGGATATATGCCGTGTCCTTATCGTGAGTCCCTGGTTCCATTATCCCAATGCCAACGGCCGGTCTGGTCAATTTTCTTGACTCAGGACTCAAGCCGCGTCGGAGTTTGACACCCTAGCCGCGCCATCAACTGTGGACTTCGTTGTTTCGAAAGTTCCCCTCAAGCCGCTCTAGCACTTGTACTCAATGAATGTGAAGCCGTCTGATCTCAGAACTCTCTGTTAGTGCCGCCTGAGAGTCCCAACAGTCGCGTGTAAGGTATATGACTTTCCGAAGCTGCTTCAGTCAAGCCGCCTGTCTTTTAGCACGGCGTCAACTAATGTAGCTCATCTGGTCAGGGTATAATACAACTGGGGCGGTTTCAAGTTGACAGCCTCGAGCCGCTTCAACTCTCGTGTCCCTAGAGCCGTAGTACGAACTCTTTTCCTTCTTACTCCGTGAACCCTGCCAATAGCGTAGTTATTATTAACCGAAGAGACTCAGACCGTGTCACTATTGTAGTTTATTATCGCGAAAAGTGAGCTTATATTCGCTAAAACAGACGCGGTCGTATCAGCGCCAAGCCTGTGCGCTGCCAGTCGCATCACCTCGGCCAGCTACTTCCACTTATCCAGTTCTTCAGTTCTCTGTTTCTCTTCTCCGTTCTCTTTGTCATGGCCATCGTTGTCTCTCATCTAATATTCTGTCTGATGGCTCAAGTCACGCACTGGCCAACCTGGTAGAGTGTTCTGTTCTTTAGACATAGCCTACTATATCCTTTGGGTTAGAAAATAAGAATGTATGATAATAAATAAAAG
This sequence comes from Candolleomyces aberdarensis, assembly GCA_004126415.1. NCBI lineage: Eukaryota > Fungi > Basidiomycota > Agaricomycetes > Agaricales > Psathyrellaceae > Candolleomyces > Candolleomyces aberdarensis. Next base: position 11,628 of record SDEE01001128.1, on the reverse strand, counting down.
TTGGAAAGATTATTGGCATGCCTACAACAATGTCTGTATATCAAATTCTTTGAGAGCATCCTCTTCTCAAATAACCCACCCTCTGTCCTCATGGGGCAAATGCTGTTGCAACTGTCACAGACAGTCAAAATACCTCAGAGAAATGCCGCGCACAGTGATGGCCCACTTCCCAATGTCATAGAATTATCAATTGGTGATCCAGGCGTCATCAATCAATCATGGTGTCACTAGGCTGGCTTGGCGTATGTAGAATCTAAGGCCAGGCAAAGCCATTACACTACAGATAGCACAACTCAGCTAGGCCCAGCCTCAAAGACCCAGAAAAGACAAAACAAAATAATTCTTTCAAATAGCATAGGTAAGAAAAACAGAATTCAATGAACAGAGAAATGGGAAATATCAAGAATATGAACTTGTCCATTGGCAAGGCCTACTGCAGCTAAAGTAAATGCAGAGTTGAAAGAAACAGATTGTAGAGTCCAGTGTGGAGGAAACAAGCAAAGTGGAGTAGAGGATAATTGCACAAAAGGAGTGGTAAGTGAAACACAGAATAATCCAGAAGGAGAAGAGGAAGTGCAACAATACATGTAGAAATGCAGAGATGTTTTAAAGCTAATACCAAAGGAAGAATTGTAACTTACAGTTGCCAGAAGCGTGTATGACTGGCTGTCCCACAGGTGCACTGTCTTGTCATAAGATGCAGAGGCCAGGCTTTGTCCATCAGGTGAGAAGGCAACATGGTTTGCTGGCTCAGAATGTCCTTCCAGAGTTGCAAGAGCAGCCCCTGTCTGGCTGTCCCACAGGCACACTGTGTTGTCATCAGATGCAGAGGCCAGCCTCTGTCCATTAGGTGAGAAGGCAACATGGTTCACTGCCTTAGAATGTCCCTCCAGAGTTGCAAGAGTGGCCCCTGTCTGGCTGTCCCACAGGCACACTGTCTTGTCCTCAGATGCAGAGGCCAGGCTCTGTCCGTCAGGTGAAAAGACAACATGGTTTGCTGCATCAGAATGTCCTTCCAGAGTTGCAAGAGCAAMCCCTGTCTGGCTGTTCCACAGGTGCACTGTCTTGTCATTGGATGCAGAGGCCAGAATATTTCCATCAGGTGAAAAAGCAACATGGTATACTGGAGAAGAATGTCCTTCCAGAGTTGCAAGAGCAGCCCCCTGTCTGGCTGTTCCACAGTCGCACTGTGTTGTCATGAGATGTGGAGGCCAGGCTCTGTCCATCAGGTGAAAAGGCAACATGGTATACTGCATCAGAATGTCCTTCCAGAGTTGCAAGAGTGGCCCCTGTCTGGCTGCCTCCACAAGCCCACTGTGTTGTCAGAAGATGCAGCAGGCCAGGCCTCTGTCCAGTCAGGTGAAAAGGCAACACTGGAGTATAGCTGCATCAGAATGTCCTTCCAGAGTTGCAAGAGCAGCCCCTGTCTGGCTGTCCCACAGGCGCACTGTCTTGTCAGAAGATGCAGAGGCCAGGCTCTGTCCATCAGGTGAAAAGGCAACATGGATTACTGCAGAAGAATGTCCTTCCAGAGTTGCAAGAGCAGCCCCTGTCTGGCTGTCCCACAGGCGCACTGTGTTGTCTTTAGATGCAGAGGCTAGGCTCTGACCATCAGGTGAAATGACAACACATCTCACCTGATCTTGGTGACCATGCAAAACTGCAAGCTCTAGTGGCCATGACTTAACATTGCCAGTCACAGCTTTTACCCCTTCAACAGCCTTTGCATACCAATTATACATGCTTGATAACCTAGGTGCCAATGGGATGCATGACCAATACACATGCAGTGGTGAATATTTGATGATATTGGCATTAAGCAAGATAAATCTTTGCCCATCTTCTAATGTCTTTTGAACCTCTGCCACATCATTGGCTCCATCACTTTTCTGTGATAAAAATTAACATCATCCATTTAAGAATGCTTTCAGTTTGCTTACCAAGATAGTCAAAGCTGTCTGTATAATTGAGAAGGCAGTATCCAATTGTCCAAGATATGCCAAAACCTCAAACCAGTGGATTAGATGTACACTAGTAAATCTTTGAAGCAGCTGCTCAGTCTCTCTGTCAAAGCACTTGAGCTTGCTTTTGACAAAATGTGCAGCCCAGTTATGGACAGCATACTTCAGCTCTTCAGTTAGCTTTTCTTTGTTGAGTTCTGGCAAATTGGCAAGTTCCTTGTATTGATCTGCAACAGGTACTTGGCAGATATTGAAGCAAAGCTGTTGATTCATAGTTTTCAAACAGCATTTGCCCAACTGCAAATGGTATTTGGACTCCTCAATCCAGAACTCCTGAGGACAGACATCAGCATTGGTGATAAAGTCAGGGAATGACTTGTGATGAATTTTGTATGTTGGATTGGGCCCATCATCAAAAGGTGCCAGAACTGAGTGCATGTTTCTTAACATTGGCCCCAAGTCTGGTGATTCTAGTTGCAGAAGCCTTTCCAGTGCTTTTATAGAGATTGGGTACTGAAGAATAATGGTAGTGCCAATAGCAGTTTTAAAATTAGCAAGCCACAAGTCCCAATCTTGAGATGGCCTGAGAATGCCTGTAGGTGTGGCAATCTCTAGAACCTTCTGGTAGAGCTTGACCATTCCTTGCTTTGGCTCCAAATTCAAGATGCTAGTCAATGTTTTTTCTGGACCCAGTCCTTCATAGCTTAATATAAGCTTTACAGCAGTAGAGGCAAAGATAAACAGCTTGTCAGATACCCTAACAAGCTGTTCTTGCTGATACTTTGTAGGTGACCAACAGTCCCATTCTGTGCCCTTAAACACTTTTTCAATGTTTGGAAGGGACAGGTAGTAACTCAGATATAGACGGATGTCTGAGTCTACAATCACTGCTTCAATCTCTTGGAGATGAAAGCAATCAGCCAGAGCAGTACTTTGGTATTTGATCCTGAGCACCAGCTGTGGCCTAGTGGTAAGAAAGACCTTGACATTGGGTAATTTGGAAATAGAGCCAATGATCAAGGATAGAATATCAGAGGCATCTGGTTGTGCACATTCATCCAGAGCATCAAAGACAAACACAAGAGGTGTTGCTCTTTGCTTAAGCATGCCTGAAAGAGGCTCAGCCACAAGCACAGAGAACTGCTGTGCCATAATCTTGTGCAGGCTTTCAGGATGATCATCAATGGCAGTAGCAATGGCTTTCCCATAAGATGCATCATAGCAAGCAAGCTGATAAGCAATAGTATGCACAAAGTCAGCAGCTTGCTGTCGATCAGCATGGTCCCTAGAGAAGAAGAAGCTGGCTCCAAGAGAGTTGATAGCAGCAGCATGCTGGGCCACTGTCTTGGCCACAGTAGATTTTCCAATCCCAGCAATCCCATCAAGGACATAGATGGGTTTCCTAGTTTCCTGTTCTTCCAAGGCAATGTTGCTCATCCAGCGGCCAATGCCAGCCAGGAGCTTCACCCGCGTGCCTTCAAAACATGAGTTGACCTTTGCAAGCTCCTGCGAGTCATAGGCTGCACCAGAGACATGCTTCAGTTTATCCAGCGACACAGACTATCACAATTGATTATGATTGTCAATACAAAAATCAGTGGAAGAGTCTGCCAAAATACACACTTTGAAATGGTTGTCAGTGGTGGCACACAGCTTCACCATCCAGCTTTCTTGATCTTTGACTGTCTTGTGAATGTCACTCAGGACAAGGGCACCTGCAATAAGATTCTCAATCTATATAATAACATTGCCATTAGTCACCACAGTTCAAAGACTAGAAGTGCACTTACCCAGAAACATTGCAAGATCTGATCCATTTTCTGGTTGGCATCCTTTACGACCTCAGAGTTATCCTCCACCATCACATACGCAGCCATTCCTGTTGAATACTCCACCACCGTAGCCGGAAACGTATCGTGTATCCCCCTAGCATTAACTTCAGTCAGACAGTCCCTGAGGTTGACACAAAATCGGACATACTTGACGAGGCGGCCGATACTCTCTTTCAGTTCAGCCGACAGTAACCTCTCATCTCGCCCTTTAATCGCATTCACCATACTCTCGTTGAGGAGGCTGCAACGCGCCTTCAGCGCCTCCATATCTTCCTTGTTCAACTTCGCTTGCTACACTTTGTTAGCGAGGGGTATGGGTTGAAAGGCAGACTAACGTACCTCGAAGACGTCGATGATCTTTAAAAGCGCCTCAGCGGGGCCTTTGAAAGGATCCGGGATGAACGGAACAGCTCCCGAAAGAGTCATTTTCAAAGCCCCTGCAACAACCGCCCAGGTTTTGCCAGTGGAGGCCGTGGTGGATTCACCAGTGGAGGCGGCCGTGGCAGAAGCTTCCGAGGTTCCATGACTTTCCGTTCCCTTTTCCTTCAGCCCAAGTTTAAGCTTGAACTTGTCGATCTTCTTCTCCGCCTTTGCCAAGAAACGGCGGGTCCTGCTCGGAGGTCCACTCCCACTAGCACCGACGGGCGTCGCAGCGCCAGACGGAATCGGGGTATTACGCTCCGAATTGCCGGCGGTGTTGCCTCCATGCGTTTCCGTAGCTTCAGACATTGTGTTTGCTCGATCAGAAAGTTGAGTTGAATCGCGAGTTCGCAGTGGATGGTAAGTCCAAGTGATAGTAGCGGTTCAAGGAGAAGAAGAATCGTAAGAGGCAATCGATGATCATCTCATCAATGCTGTGCGCGGGAGCCCGCTCCGAACCTCGTGACCTGGGCGCTTAACTCGGAATTTGTGACAGTTATTCAGGCGAAAAGAGAACAGGAAGTTCATCCAGCAAAAGTACATTGAAATATCTAAGGAAGTCCGGACAATAAGTGTCCAGGGAAATTAAGGCTCTCAAGAATAAAACCGCACGGCGGACACTCTCTAACATCCAGAGGGAATAGAAGAATTGTCCACAAAGACCCCTGCTCGCAAACACCCACCACAACAAGCACCTGTCCTCACCGCCGTAGCGGTTTTGGTTAGCTTAAGTCCAGCCGTCAAGGGCTTTCATGACTGTACATTCGGAAAGGGGGAGGAAGAATAGAAAACGGGCACCCGGTTAACGGATGGGTCAAGAAAGCCGACGAGGAGAGGACGACGTACCAGCGGGGTTGCAAGGCTGTAGAGCCAGAGAGTCGAAGAAAGGCGAGCGCAGATAGACGATGTCGACCATCGGAATTGGTGGATGCCGCAGCGACGCCGTACTCGCCCACAAGAGCAGCGTACACGGTGTGCAGCATGTCAGGCCGGATCTCACCAATACCTAACGGAAGACGAGTCAGCAGTCAACCGACTGCTAAATACGAGGCTCGACATACGGTGGACGCCAATCAGCCCAGCAGCGGAGTGAGCCTAGTTCTGATATCAGCGGGGAGGTTTGGTGATGTAGTCGGCAGGAACGTAGTCCTGGCTGGCCGTGTCCATCTGCGAAGGGCCATATCAATGTCAACAAAGAGATAGCAAGAGATCAAGTGTAACAGCTCACTCGGTCAAAGAATCAGACACCAATTCCGCGGGTTTCAGTGCCCTGCAAGCACGGACCGCGACCGTTACCTCCACTAATCATTCGGGTGGTGATACCGTAGGTCGTTTCGTGGACGATGATCTCGTTGCGAAACGATCCATCGCGATTTGACTGCGCACACCATCGCGATCAGCGCCAGTAAGGATCTAAACGCGGAGGCAAGCTACTCACAGGGCCATTCTGGACGCTCATCTAAACCCCTATCGTTCCCACTTCCGCCCTTTCCAAAGTCTGGAAGTTGTACGCCGCCTCGGTAAATCCATGTCGGCAAGCAAAATCGTGGACGGCGTTAATGCCGTAGAACGCATTGGTTGGAGCAGCGTTCACGTTGTCAGTAGTCGAAGGCGCTTGCGGTGTGCTGTAGGTATGATCGAGGACGAGGACGATGATATCGTTGCTAAACGATCCATCGCGATTCGCGATCAGCGCTAATGAGGATGAACGCAGAGGCAAGCTACTCACGGGACCATTCTGGACGCTCATCTAGACCCCTATCGTTCCCACTTTCACCATTTCCAAAGTCTGGAAGTTGTACGCCGCCTCGGTGAATCCAGATCAGCAAGCAATATCGTGGACGGCGTTAATGCCGTAGATCAGTAGTCGAAGGCTCTTGGCGCGTATTGTAGGTATAGTCGAGGACAAGGCTAGAGGCGGACTGCGAGGTGATGCTTTGACGAGGGCAAGTGGAGATAGGGTACTACATTGGAGCCGGTCAGACGCTGAGGCAGGGGAGGAGGAATCACGGGTACCTAGGTAGAGACCAAGGATTCGAGAAAAGGTGGCATCGTCCTTATACAGTGTCCAGCAGATCGAGTCAGTGGGTTGGACGGTTTGGATGTCACGAAAAGAAAACGAAGGGGCTGAAATGGTGGTGGTATGTATCAAGAAAAGACGGGACCGTGGGATCAACGGCGCTCTTCGCTCTCAACCTCACCCACTTTTCTGAATTCTGGCTCCATGGCCGATTTCTCTCCGGATCCTCGTCGTTTGGACATCGCTGGCATTACCTCTCTAAGAAATCGCAGAGGAAATCGTTGAATGCCGTAGGAAGGGATTGCAAAAGGTACGAATGTCCACGGGCATTCCTTCGATCCTCACTCAACTTTGTCCTTGCAGATGCTATCCGAGCCCTTTACTCCGGTGGCTTCAAGCATTGCTCACCATTTATGAAGCAGCTAGCGACCTCGCTTCCCTGGCGTCACCGCCGCTGCGTACGCGAACACGTCGCCTCACTTCCTACCACCCACCGGAGAGCTTAGCTGGCCTCATCAACGTCACCTCTCCTCCAATTCAGATTCCTTCCCGCTTCTTTCTCGAGACGCGGCGGCGTTGGCAGGCGTACCTCGGAGACTGACGAAATCATCGTCTGCCTACTCATCCCTTTCAATCTGGAACAACGAGCGTTCTTGACCCGGATGTCGGGGAACCGGTCTTCCTCCAATTTGCGCCAAGAAGTCCGAACATTCTACACTGCGGCTCATAAATGACTGTGTGGCTCCTATGGGTCCCTCTTTTTGAGTTCAAGAGGGCATTGAACGAGCCCTTTTTTTCACACACGCTCATCCACGCACACACTGCTCTTCGCTCTCGTTCAAGACGAACGTTGGGCATATTCCACTCAAGCACTACATTTTCTCTGATATACGCTGTGGATGAACCGTCTGATCACCGTCACCACCGTCACCACCACCAACCGCCCTCCCCCTTCCCCACCACCACCGACTTCCCCTCATCCCCGCATCATGGCCACGTCCCAATTACACTCGCGCCAAAGTTCTGTAGATCCTTACCTTCCCAATACGCTTTCCCAAGAAACCACCACCACCATCAACACCTCCAGCGCCGTCCGACGCGAGTCGCGTTTGCACAACTGGATTTCGGAGCAATGCCGTCTTATGGTGCAGGATATGGGTATGGAGGTGGGAGGCGACGGCGTCGACGACGAAGACGTGGACGAACCACCGCTGTTCAGCGCGTCAACTTACGTGCCCGTGGCGCAGCGGTCTGTCAAGGCTGCCGCTGCAGCTAGTGCCGTAGACCCCACCCCCACCTCCAGTCACAAAAAGACGGACAGTGCGGTCTCCGCTGGGTCCTCGTCCTCATCATTCGGGCCTCGGACACGCAGCCGCAGCTGTTGCATCCGCAAAAACGGGATTAGCGGCGGGTGGTATTGGCGGACGAGTGGGAGTAGTAGCGGGGGCTCGTTGGAGCAGGATTCGCTTTTGGCTTCTTACATCCTTCCCTCGCATCCCCACTCCACGCGTGGGGACAGTGATGTTGTCGTTGTCGGCGAGGAGATGCTTATTGAAGGAGACGTCGTTGACGCGCGCTCGGATTCGCTGTCGCTTGGGTTTGGGAGTGACTCGGAGGAGGAGGAAGGTGCTGCCGCGCCAGCAACAATCGCACGAACAGTATTTGTCGATGCACCGGAGGTCCAACTTGTCAGAGTTTATGGACTTTCCGAGGACGCCTGGGCCGGAAGATATGGATAGCGCGTTTCTGACGCTCAGTCCGCCAACCCCGAAACAGGTCCTGCCGCTGCGCTCGCCTCCCCGGGACAGGTTGCGCTATCCAAAGAAGGGCTATCAACGAGACTTGCCAAGTGGGCTAGACGATAATGTGAGACACAATTATCCATTCATGTCGCCCAAGTCTCCATCCAAAACGGTGTGTATCTATCATATCATTTTTCATGTTTGAATAGGGTGTTTCACGCAGCCATTTTTGGGCCGTTTTCGGACCGTTGTTTGGTCTCGTTTTTCGGTGCCCAAAAAACGCGCCGTAAAAATCAGATGTCGTTTTCCGCCCTTATGCAAAAGGAGCCCCCACCCTCCTTTTGCATGCCGCTTTGTTTTTTCCTGCGCATTTTTCGATCGTTTTCTCGGTAATATGCTGTACCATAGTTACCGGATTAATTCCACAAGCCTTCCCCTTGACCTCTTTCCCTCATCACCTCTTCCTTGGCCACCATGGCAAAGACAGCTGGCACTCGCTCAAAGCAGGCCAAAGCCGCTGCAAGCCAGGAACCCACGGCTGCATCTCAGGACCTAATTGATGAGTCCAAAGAAGGTGCTACAGCAGCGAAGGCCCGTGCACAGGCTGTCCCATGGGATGCCAACAAGGAGTGGACCTGGACAGGTATCAAGTACCTCCAGCAACATCCGGTATTTCGCCTGAAGCTCTTCGGTGATTCTGTCGGCGAAGCGAAGCGCGAAGGTTGGAAGAAGGTCGCCAATGGCGATGGCAAAGCTCAACTGTTTCACGAGCTTGCCAAGGTCATCTTCACCGCTGATGGCATTGACGATAAGACTCGAGAAGGCTATCAGGGGGACCCAAAATGGTACTCAAAGTCTACGCAGCAGCAATTCTCGCGGTATGTCCTCTCCCATTGGCCGTGCTTTCATACATGCTTAATTGCCTGTTTAGATTGAAGAAGAAGTATGGGGAACATCGTGCTCGTTTCAAGGACACCGGCGAGGGTGTTAAGCTGGGCTCGGAAGCCGCAAATCTTGAAGGTGTGTTCTACATGTCTACTTGTAGTACCTGTTGATTCTGACATCTTTACGCAGCCGAAATTCTTCAGGAGTGGCCCTTCTATGCTGACCTTCATGCGCTGTGGTCCGAGTTGCCCAACTACAACCCCGTTGGTGTCTCGAATGCAACTCCAGGTCAGGACCATGCCGGACAAGCAGCATCGCTATTTGATAAGCCTCGCAAATCCAAGAAGTCATCTCAGGAGGCAGAAGACGATGTTGTTGAGGTTTTGGAGGACGACGAAGATGATAGGGCAGTGGATCCAGCCACCAGCGAGTGGACCTCTGAGGATGATGATCTGGGTATTACCTTGACGAACGACAACAATGATGACGAGATAGCAGCGGTGCCTATGGTGAGTGTCGCTTTCCATGTTGGCAGTGGTAGGCATCTCATTTGATGCATTTTATTTCAGACAACAATATCAACTGCCGCTTCTAAGCCAGAACCTGACAACGTCAAAGTGAAGCCTAACCTCAAGGCCGTCGCACGACACGCCAAGTCAACCAAAGGGAAATCCGGAAAGGGGAAAAAGCGGCCATACGCCAACTCGCTTGACTTCGATGATATCGAGGATCTCCATGCGATGGAGTTAAAGGAAGAAGCCAGGCGACGGGAGGAGCGTGCCAGGCTGCGGATGAAGGAGCTGGAGTTAGAGCAGGAGAAGATGAAGGCTAAAACGAGAGAAGCTGGCAATGGAACGAGAGAAGCTTGCTGCTGAGCAGCGTCATCAGGACCGACAGATGGAGTTCATGATGATGCTGGCTCGACAGGGGGGAGCTCCGGCTGGTTCAAGCATGTATCCGACGCCGTCTACATTCAACAGTGAACTCGGAGAGCTTGACTGGGAGATCTCACCATTGCAGAACTTTGGTACTAGTAATCTTGGTAGTGATAATTAGTTAATGGTATCTTGTAAATGTGCTACACCACTATTGAATATCCATTCTTGCACTTGTCGTCGTTTGCGTTGCCCCCTTGACTCTCTACCTCGTCCAGCTACAATCTGCTTGCTACCTTCATTATTGTCCTGCCTCTCATTACCAGCTAGTCCCTCTTCGATTAACTCCTCCTCCCATGTAGAATCAAGTGGCTGACCCCTTTCAATGTTCTGAATCATGTTATGAAGTACCAAGCAAGTGCGAATCCAGACAAGCGCGCGTTTGTGAGCCTTTTGGTTGATGATTTGCTGACGGAGCCCCTTCAGCGATTGAAAGCGGCCTTTCAGGTATCCAACAGCATGTTCAGATTGGATGCGGACCTAGTATATCAATGAGATTGTATCAAACAGATGAGGATGACCAAGTCATACCCTTGAAACCCAATAATTAAATATCCGATTTCGAGGGACATTAGCCGCTGGCTTCTTGTACAGTGTAATGCACCAGGCTTCAATCAGATAAGCAGAGTCAGCCCATATCCATTCACCTGGACCAAGCAGCCTCTCCCGCTCATGGAAAGTGCGTGAGTCCATGAAAACAGTTGAATCATGAGCACTTCCGCAGTGGCCAACAACGTAGTCCACAATTCGAAGATTTGGAAGGGTAATGAGCTAATTACACACCAATGAGCCGCAAAACAAATAATATTATCGAATAGGAAACGAACCTGAACATTCAGCGAGTAGTTTGACTTGCGGTCAAAATATGATTCACCATGGTATCCTGGCTTATCCGCAAGGGGGACCAGTGTTCTGTCAACAAATACCCAGGCATCTCTCCAAGCAGCACATGCCGCAGCCTCCACCCACTCCTTGGCATCTTCTTTGGCTGCTGCGTCAGGCCAGTGAATAAAGTGATCGTGCATTGATAGAACAGCCTTCATCACTCATCGTGTTGCTGCCACCACCATTCCTGCAGATACACCCGCCCATTGAGCAATTGCTTCAACTGAAGCACTATTTCCAAAGTGCCCAAACCGCATCATGGCAATAGCAAGCTGCTCTTCAACAGGAAGCTGGGGTTTGGATCCTGTGCTGATAAAGCAAGGGTGATCGCCAATACGCTCGAGGATTGCATTGAAAGTCTCAGGGGACACCCGTAAGTTGCGGCGAAATCGGTAGGGATCGTCTCACTTGTAAAGAACCAGAAGGAGGTAGAGCTGGGAATTTTTGTGGACTTCATTGGGTCGGAGTACCCGCGTAGTAGACAGGTGTTCAATGTGTGCCCGTAATTCTTGAAGCTTGCGAACATACTGCTTTGTTGCCTCCCACTTGCGGTCTTCTTCATTCAATTCATCCCAAAATGGATGCATCTAGGAGGTACTGCTGCCAGCATGCTCATTTGTAGAGCTGGTATCAGAGATACTGCTCAGAGATGAAAGGGACGACAAAGAACTGAGTGAGGTGACATCAGAGTCATCCGAGTCGTCACTAGGCTGGCCAGACTGAGACCCCAAGCTGATTGAAATGTTGTCGAAATTGGGGGATTCTTCTGAGTTTGAGCCTCGGACCGCCCGTTTAAGGCGACGAAATGCCTGGAGGTGCCTGGCATATTTATAAGCACCTTCAAGGAGTTGCCTTCGATGAGGAATGGCGGGCATGGGGGCGTAGGGTAGAACACAACACAAGAAAGGAGAACAACCTCTGCTGGGTTTGAACTCAGCAGCTCGACAA
>SDEE01001127.1:0-12562 GCA_004126415.1 Candolleomyces aberdarensis | reverse complement strand
AATCGAATTAACCCTCCGGCTATGAAGCCTCTAGTGAATGGACATCCCAGCGGGCTCGTGCTCGCCTGGGACAGTCGCTGCTAGCCCTTCATAGTTACCAAGACGACGGGCGATAGGTCTTTCTCGGGGGTTTCCCTATCTAGTCGGCTTGGGGGTTGGTGTCAGTGATGGCAGACCGACCTTGGAAACTTACACACACACACAAGCTTCAAGGGTGCTGAAGATATTTGAAGCCCCGCCGAAGTGTCGGCGCCTATCATTATGTCCGTTATTTACATAAAGGCGATCGTGAGCTTTTTCGCACGTTTGAATTGCCCTCTCCCCTCATCATCGCCCTTGAAGAGCTGAGATGGCAGATATTCTTCTTCGCTTAAAGGAGGTGGTGAACTGACTTCTTCGCCCCCGCTAAAGATGGAAAACTCACGTATACAATCCTGAAGCAGGCCCGGCCTGAGTTCGGTGTGTATTCCCGACAACATTCTTCACGAGGACGACGAAGACCTAACGCTGCTTCCGCATTGTCTTCCACAGCTCTTTCACCAGAGAAGACTTTAGTTCTGATATTCCTGTTTTTGGCGTTCCAGCCAAAANGTCCCATTCTTTCCCGTAAAATTGATTCTCTGGTCAATTCCAAAAGCAGTGTTCAGGGGACTCGGATTATTAGATGACGAAGATCCTGAAGAAAGGCAGCTCCGGAAGCTAAGGAGTCTCGGTTTCAGTGTCGATGGTGTTCGAAAAGGTGAGCACAATATAGATGATTCAAACTTTTTGGCGCCCTTATCATAGCTGCCTTCCTGCAGATTCACCTGCAGCTCTCTTGCAGTCTCAGAAATACGGAGGCAACGTACCTTCAAATAGCGGCTTTGCGAGAAACCAAAGTTATGGCGCCAAGCACGGGGATAACATTGCCAACAAAGGATGCGGGAGTATATTCTGGACTTTTATGCGCTGCGTCTTCTTCCTTCTGTCGGTGTTTTACTTTTTGGCACCAGATAATGAATGGTCCACCTCGCATTGCTGACAATATCTGTACACTTCGATCTTTGTACTCAGTCCCAATTTAACGTGTCAGACAACTTTCCCGTCTCGCAGACAGAACACTTTCTCGAGTTGGAAGAAGCCTTGGTCCTTCGAGGCTGTCACAGGGGCGATCACGGATTGGGCGGGGAAGGGAGAACAGCACGGTCGCCAATTTCCTTGAGAACTTGCTCAATGCCATCGAACTGAACGGGGGTGCATTCGAGAGGGCGTCATGAGAGTGCCAAGCGAAAGTCAGGCGCTTGACTATAGATTTGACTGCGTATGCCTCGTGCCTTCAAGGCGTATAAAGGACTACGGCTGTGCAACGCTTCTTGCTGCGAAGGACCCTATTGTTGCTTGTCCTCTCCAACTCGCTGCGATGGCCACTTCCCACCAAATCTACTTTACCATCCCAACGCAACTCGGACTCAAGGTCGCTGTAACGCACTTCTACGACACAGGTTCGTATGATTCGGAGCGATTTTGGGAGCAGATGCTGATAATTGTTGATTTGGGTACGATCCTTCTGCAACTCCACCTGTTATGTCAATCCGCTACAGTCCTCACCCACCCCGGTGCCACATCTTTCGCCTTTCTCATCCTAGCATTCTTCCCCAAGCTCCCGCCCCGTCTCATCGGAACTGTGCTACTACTGCCTTTGGTTGTCTTCGTCCTATCATTCGCACTCGCGGTGCTGGCTGTAAGATGCTGCTTCGGTGCATTCGGTGGAGAAGGCGCCAGCTCTGGAGGTGAGTGCACACAATCCCGAACTTGAAGATATACTAACAACTCAATCGACCGCTGGCAGGAGCGCTCGCATCCAGTCACGACGACGGTGAAGCCATAACTGCAAGCAGCACGCTCTCAGGGGACCAACACTACGGTGCCACTGACGGTAGTCCGAGTCGCGACGTTTCTCCACCGGACCATCACCGTGACCAAGAGAGCATCCTCTGGTTCCACATGCGACTCATTTACGCAGGGTTGGCTTTGTACTTCTATTGCCTCTCCATATCATTGGACGCGTATCGATGTGACCCGAGCAGCGAGGTGTGCACTTTCGTCAAGGGCTGAGATATAATATTCAACTCTATCAATGGGGTATACCAACAACTATGTACATATTCATACAGTAAAGAAGCAATTGACTTCTTCCTTCCTTTCTGGCTCGGTCGAATAGATAACTTACCGGTAAACAACTTTTGAGTCTACGGGAACTCTCAGTGAGAAAAAATGTGTGTGCGTGTATGTCAGATGGTGTGGTATGTAGGCATGCGTTGCTGCTTTGGTTTGGTATTCTTCAAAAAAGCGCAACGAGGAAAGGGAAAAAACAAAAGTTGTCAAGGACGAAGTGCTAACTCGATCGGCTTCTGCGACTCAACTGACAAGCAGTATCACTCCCATTATACCACCTAAGCCACTACCATACCCGCAAACAACACGTTTTCAAGATACCAACACTGCAGTGCCACTCGAGGTCGTCGCGACGAATTTTCTCGGACCTCCACCGTGACGACGAAGTGAACAGTCTAGTTCCACATGCGACTCCAAGTTTACGTTGGCTTGGCTTTATATTTCTGCATATGATTATCTTTGTGTTGCCGAAATCCTTTCGTGAGTCTTCATCCCGAGTGCGCCGTTGCTGACCACAGCATTCCATGAATTCTAGAATCAGATGACACCGTTCTCATGGGCTGCAATGTTAAACTCATTCTGGTCCCGTTTCTATTGATAGCGTTGTCGACGCTGAAACATCCAACGAGATAATGTGCAGGGAGGAATAACGTTGAGGGTGTGAATCGAAGGTCGAGCGTCTATTCACCTCGGTACCAGTACGACACAAACAGGTGGGGGCTGGATATCTTCTTCCCACCCACGTTGAAGTTGCCCTCCCCCTCGTCATCCATTATTAAGGACTGAGATGGCAAGTATGCGTCAAGGTACCGTCGCAGCGCAACTTGGATTGGGACTTGCCGCAGAGCACGCCCAGCCTGATTTCGGTGTGTATCCGATGAACTACCATATTCTCAAGGGCGACTTGAATCTAATCCGAGACTGTTGGTCGTGGACTTTCCGTCGTCCGCGCAGATCTTTCGCCGAAGAAGGCTTGGTCGATCATATTCCTGTTCCTGTCGTTCAAGCCGAAAGTCCCTTTTTATCCCGTCAAATGGATCCTTTGGTCGATTCCCAAGGCGGTTCTGTGGGATTTTCCGAAAGCAGTTTTCAAGGGACTTGGGTTATTAGATGATGGTGTTCCTCGACGAAGGAGGCTTCACAACTCGAGGAGATTCTCATACGACGATGTCGACGATCTTCGGGAAATGCGGCTTGAGTTGAACCTGAGGAGCCTTAGGTTCGGTCCCAACGGCGTTCTGAAGGGTGAGCGTCGAGACGACATATCTGAGGCCTCTGATTAACAACCTAACTGCGTCTCTCTACTGCAGATTCATACGCATCGCGCTATCAATCGACGAGATACGCAGGAAACGTACCTTCGAGCAGCGACTTTGCTTGGTTCCAGAGTTACGGTGCCACTGGGTACCTTGATGACAATGACCACTCGGGCCTGTACATGTGGAACCGTGATTTGAACGATCCAGACTCATATATTGGTTGGGAGCAGGACGAATCGATTGGTTCGCCTGAGAGTGAACCTGAGAGTTCTTTTTGGACTTTCATGGGGTGGGTTTTCTTCGTAATTTCAGTAGGGTTGTTTCTCGAGGAGGATGGCGCCGAATGGGAGAAACCAAAACGCTGAGGGTACTTGTCTGAATTTTTAGCCCAAGCCAATTTAGGAACGGTGCTCACCAGACTTTCCTGTGTAGTATGGTATCCTTCCAGTATTGACCGTCCTGTTCATTGATTTTTACATGAACGAGCCCACGGCGTGCTCGCGCTGCTGGTTCAAAGTGCCGGAAAAGTGCGCGTTCCGAGTCTGTGTCTCAGAGGCCGCAGCTTGAACCCATCCAATCTTGCTTGAGGGATCTTGTGGTGTGAGGGTACGGTGCCAAGCCAGAAATATAATAGGCGCTGAAGTATAAATTTCGCTGTGTAAGCCTCGGCGGATCAAAGGGGTTACTGCTGTGCAACGCTTCTTGCTGCGAAGCACCATACCAGCTTGTCCTTTCAACCTACCACTCGCTGCGATGGCCACTTCTCGCCAAATCTGCCTCACCATCCCAACGATGCTTGGGTTGAAGCTTGCAGGGGCGCGGTTCTATGATGAGACCGGTTCGTAGTGTGTTCTTCACAAATCCCCTGGACACGAGTGACGAGTCTGAGAACTAATACTACTGTGCTACTATACTACAGTCCTCGCACATCCTCAAGCCGTATCTTTCACCTTTCTCTTCCTGGCATTCGTGCCCAAGCTCCCGTTCCAACTCATCGGATGGGTGATCTCATGGCCTCGTGCACTCGCTGGGGCAATATTGAGATGCCTCGGATTCGGTCGTAGAGGCCCCGAACGACGTAAGTAAACAACCTCCATAACAAAACTTGCCTTGAAGAGTGGCATAACCTCGACCGTCAACCCCCACAGAATCGTTCGCGTCGCGCTACCAAAGCCACCACTACGGAGGCTACATACCGGAAGACAGCGTTTTCTCAACACTCCAGCACTACGGTGCAACTCACAGGGACCGATACGAGGCTGAAGGAGCAGAAGAGAGCTCGCTCTGGTTTTGGTTGCGGATCGTTTACATAGGGCTGGCTTGGCATTTCTATAACCTCCCAGCGCCCACGGACCCGAGTCAAAACGTACTTGACTATGTAAGTTCTTGGTTGGAATGAGGGGAGATCAGGGCTTCGGAGCTCGTGCCGAACGACTTGACCCATTGATGTTAGTCTCCTGTAGTCGGACTAAACTTAAAACGAGTTCGTAGACATGATGTTGGTCCTTGCCATCGACTGAAATTGGAAACCCATATCTATTGGGGTATACCATCATCCGTGAGTATCCATACATTAACGAAGCAATCGACTTCTTCCTTCCTTCCTTGCTCGTTCGAATATGTAGCCTATTGATAAATAGCCTTTTAGTGAAAGTCTGAATCTAGAGGAGGATCTGCGCCGGGAACCCGAGACTGAAAAAAAGAAATGTATGTCTGTATCCCGAGTTCTTTTAGACTTTTATGGGGTGGGCTTTCTTCGTAATGTGGAGGATAGTACTTATCTGAAATTTTGGCCTGAACCAATTTAGGAAAGGTGCTCACCAGATTTTCTTGTGTATAATGTTATCCTTCCAGTATCCCATAATCGACCGTGATGTTCATTGATTTGGACATGAACGAGTCCACGGCGCGCTTGCGCTGCCGGTCTAAAGTGGCGGGAAAGCAGTGGAGGTTCCGAGTCCTTGTCTGAGAGATGCAGCTTGAAGCAATCTTATCCTGCTCGAATTGAATTGTAGTATAGATGTATGTCAAAGTTTAAGACGACTGTGATGCGAAGGGTACGGTGCCAAGTGATAATCAGGCGCTTAAGAAAAGTAAATTTATCCTGCTTGAGGGATGCTGTAGATTTGTGTCAAAGTTCGAGACGAATGTGATGCGAGCGGTACAGTGCCATAAGAATAAACAAAAGTCGACTCTGCATGCCTCGTGCCTTGGCATATAAAGGGAGTGCTTGTGCCTGTACAACGCTTCTTGCTTCGAAGCCCCCATAGTAGCTTGTCCTTTCCTGCCACTCGCTGCGATGGCCCCGTTGACAATCTACCACACCACCGTGGACTGGACGCTGCCCCAACCGCCCCCTATGATCCGCCCACTGGCACTGGTTCGTAGTAGATTCTTCACAAATCCCCTGAGCACGAGTCTGAGAGCTAATACTACTACGCTGGCCCTACACTACTATATCACAGGCCCCAATCCCCGAGCCCTAGTCCTAGTTGCCGTCTTTCTCCTCCTGGCATGCGTGCCCAAGCTCCCATTCCATCTCATCAGATGGGAGCTTTCCTGGCCTATCGCACTCGCTGGGGCAATTTTGGGGTGCCTCGGATTCGGCCGTAGAGGCCCCGATCGAGGTGAGCAAAACGAGGTCCATAAGAAAAGAAAGAAGAAAAACTTGCCTCGAGGGGTAAGCCTAACCTCAACCGTCACAGAATCGTTCGCATCGCGCTACCAAAGCCACTATTACGGAGGTTGCATACCGGGAGACAGCGTGTTCTCGACACTCCAGCACTACGGTGCCACTCGCAGGGACCAATACGAGGCGCGGGAAGAAGAAGAAGAAGGAGAGAGCTTGGGCTGGATGTTGTTGCGATTCTTATATATTTATCTGGCTTGGAAGTGCTGGACGGCACGCCTTCGCGGGCCCGAATTTGAATGTACTCGACTATGTAGCTTCTTGGCTCTACTGAAGAGCGTCCAACGCTCCGGAACTCGTGCCGACTCAATGAATGATACGGTCGATGTTGGGCCTAGTCTCCCGCCGTTAGTCGGACTAGTTATGTAGTAAACTAGTTCGTGTACATCATGTCATAACGGCTTCAGGTCCCAAAATCATGACTCCTGACTCTGATGTTAACGTTGTACCTTGCCTGAACAAGCGCGTGTGCCGTACCACTAACTGGAATTGGAAACCTATATCTATTGGGGGTATACCAATAACCGTGCACGTATTCATACAGTAACGAAGTAGTAATTGACTTCTTCCTTCCTTCCTTCCTTCCTTTCGCGCTCGTTCGTTCGAATAGATAACCTACTGATAAATAGTCTTTTGGTTCGAGTCTGAAGGAGAGGAGGGGGGTCTGCGCTCGAGAGTTGAAAAAAGAGATGTATGTATGTATCACAGATGGTGTGGTATGTAGGTAGGTATGCGTTGTTGGTTTGGTTTGGTATTCTTCTTCTTCTTCTTCAAAAAAGGCGCAACACGGACAAAAACAGAGAGAGAGAGAAAAGCAAAAAGAAAAATAATAAACAAAGTGAACAGAACGGGGAACAAGCGCGACTCGAAACGAAATAATAGTTATGACGGAGCGGGAGTAGTAGAGAGGAAGTGAGGACGAGGACGGACAGACAAGACAACGACTACCAAATAGAACCCAGGTTCAAGAGAGAGGGAGAAGAATCAGACGAGGAGACAAGCACGATCAAGTCGAAAACAAGAACAAGGGCGGACACAGCTGAACAGAAAATCAAGTACAAAAAGGGAAAGGTAAGGTCCGATTTCTTCATACGAGCATAAATAACATAGTTAAACGAGTGTGTCCATCGAAAAGAGCGAAGAAAAAGAGGAAAAAAAGCGCAAAGAACACGAGAAAGAAATGGGGTAACATTTTATGTAAAACAACAGCAACAAGCCGGACCGCAACAATAATAGTTAATCAAGTGAATGACAGAGTCCATCTCATCTCATCCGTCCAAGATAAGAACAAAAAACAAAAAGGAACGCCAGGGGTTAAGCGAATGTGAAGGGTAGAAAAGAGTGGATAAATGTTGTACAGGGAAGGTTTAAATTGGAAGCAGAAACCGGCAAAGCAAATAATCCCGTCCGTAATGATGAGAGGAAAGCAAACACGAGGAAATGAATAGAGGAGGACCCAAAAGGACAAGTGTAGTACTGAGTTTTGTGTGATTTGAAGAGACGTGAGAGGTGAGAGGGGGGTAGCCATGTCCAATAGAGTCCATTTTAGCTTTTTTAGGGAATTGGAAAGAAAAAGAGGACCAGTACGCTCGGTGGGATCCCGCCACCCAAAGCCATAGGCCGCCAGGGTCTTCAATCTACGACCATTCAGACCTACTGAGGAATACTCGGGATGGACAACAGCGGCGTCGACATGCCATTCCCTCCAGCATTCCTCATCATATTCCCAATATTCGGTATCCTCGGACCCATCCCGATCGACAGCCCACTCCCGCTCCGTGGTCTCCCAAGTCCGCTCCCGTTCATATGTGCTCCCAAAGCACCCCCGTTCCAACCCCCTAGATTGTTCGTGGTCCCGTTCATCGATGAATGATGATGCGTTCCATACCCCAAGGGTGCACTATCACTCCTCGCTCGACTCGCACCCTTCTTTGACACTCCCACTCCAACCATGCCTCCCAACCCCAGACCTGACCCAAACCCGGGCCCCGTCCCCGTCCCCGGACTCGACATCGTCGATATTGAAGTGTACGATCCCGAATGCAACGATTCGCCCGACGCGTTTGCCGATGACGAAGCGGTGGACGATGTCGACGCAGACGAAGATGCCGAAGGATCGAGTCTTGGTCTCTTCAAGCTCCCATTAGTCCTTCCTTCCCCACTCGCACCTTCATCAAACAGATCCATATGTCCCGCAGATCCCGGCGACGGTGGCATCGTCCCACCCGTTGAACTCGTGGCCGTACTCCCCTCCCCTCTTGAAAACGAGGAAAGGTGCTGGAAACTATGTTGTCTCGAAAGCGGATGGTGCTGCTGATGCTGCTGCTGCATCTGCTGTGCCGATGGGAAATCCGCGGCCGTCGGACTGGAACTCGGACTGCTCATCGTATGCATCGTATGCAACGAGCTCATCGAAAGGGGCGGCGGTTGCGGCGGAGGATACCGAGATGTCGTTGCCGTGGGGGAGGTGATGTAGATGTTTGGGTTGTTCTCGGATTCTAACAGGTCATGAGGGAACTGACCAACTATACAATGTACGTTAGCGATCATATCATCAAATACAGTAAATAGTAATTGAACTGTAAAACTTACCAGTTCCCGGGAAGCTTGAACTCATTACATCCCAAAGTCGGCCAACAACATTAACCAATTGGTCCACGCGCTGCTTTTCCGTCTTTAGCTGATCCTGCATCCTTCTGTTCTCGTCCCGCATAGCTGATAGTTGTGCTGCGACCTGAAAGATGGCATGGCAGTTAGTAACGCGAAGGTAAAGATTACTTGGCAGTTGGCAACAAGTAAAAAGATAACGTCACGAAAACGGAAAATGCCAAAGGTAATAAATATAGATAGTGTCAAAAATGAAAGAAGCAAGGGGGTTCTCATCGCCTAATATAGGATCCGTCATATCAAAAGACGCAGCGCACCCCACTGACCCCACTGACAGCGTCCGATGTTGCAGACCCATCAAACGGACTGTGGGGGCGAGGCAAGGCAATGACGAGGCAATGAACGGGAGAAGAAAACGAGAAAACGAGGGGGTGATGAACAGGAAAACACGATGATGATTGACGAGGGGATCAGTTGGCCTCACCTCTCCTGGCAGTTCCACGCGATGCTTGATTGCTGGATCAGGCTCAAGTGCCTTTCGCTTGATCTCGTCGAGGAGATCGGGTCGACCGCGCAAAAATTTGTGATGCGAAAACTCCCAAGTCTGTGCGTCTGTTGATGTGCGCTGGGCTCTTGGAGTCTGGGCAGGGCATGAGAACATGCGCAGGTTAATGAAAGATCACGCCAACTAACCCGGTTGATTTTGTGGAATCCGTACATGTTGAGTTGGCGGACAAAGCTGGAGAACTGGGGGTATAATTAGCGATTAGATTTCGCGGGAGAAACGGAAAAAAGGCGACTTGCGTTGTTGTGCTTGAAGTGCGAGCCGAGGATGCTTCGGCTGAATTCGCCGACATTGGACACGACAAAGGATGTCCCGAGCTCTGTCCAGGCAATAAAGTGAGCCGACTTGGGATCATTGATCATCCTGGAGAGGCAGAGTCAGACTGGGAGGAAGAGACGCAGGAGCGGGCCTACTGATAGAGCTTGGTGACAAAGTTGTTGGTGGCTATAGGCTTGCCGAGGACATTCATGCTGCCGCCAACGGCTCCCAGAGCCATGGAGAGCTGGGCGCTGCCCGAGCCGTTGAGCGCGTCCTCTGCGCCACTGGTGTTTCCGGAGCCCTCGATGGGGCTGCCGCCGCCGTTGGTGCTGCTGCCATACGCGGTGCGCATGTCCATGTCGTCGTAGGACGCGAGATCCATGGGCGTCTCCCTGGACGGAGTTTCGTCAAAGGCGGCGGACTCCTCTGCGAGCGAGGGGAAGCTGCGCTTGCGGGGCAGCTGGGACGACGAGGAGGACGAGCGGGAGCGCCTGTCATAGGAGCCCGCTGCTGAGCCGGGGGGCGCGAGGCCCTGCTCGTCGTAGGCGGTGGAGGGGCTCTGCTGGGAGGGCGAGCCGTGGTGGGGGTCGAACTGGAACTGGGGCTGGCTAAAGGGGTTCGTCGCGGGGCTGATGGGTGTGGCAGGATTCGGGGGGGAGGCGACGGAGAGACAGGAGATGTTGAGGGAGAGGCCGGGGTGCTGGGGATAGTCCCAGTGGGGCTGGGGAAAGTCGGTGTAGACCTGGGACATTGGAATCGGGACAGCTGGCTGGCTGCCTGAGCATTCCCCTCGTATTTGAAGAGAAAAGATCGGAGATCACGTTCTCCCTCTTTTCGTCCGCCAGAGCCGCCGGCCACTTTCTGTCCTGCACATCACCTGCCTTTTCCGGCCGCCTTTGACCCCAAATTCTCTGCCCCCGTCCTATCAGCGCGTCTTCCTTTTCCGGCCACACCGAACCAGCCCGCTTCGACCTGGTCCCTGGCCTTGCCGATCACACCGCAGCCCGCGACACTGACAGCCACATACCGATACGATCACCTCGAGAACCGCTCTTCTGTGGAGCCCTGCTGGAGTGCGAGCTGCCGTGCACTGGGAATCCCTCCTTGAGCGCCTGTCTCCTTTGGTCTTGTCTTTTCTCGCCACCGTCTGTCGTCTTTGACAGCGATTCCCAATGCGATGGGCCTCCACACGACCCCTCTCCAGATTGAGCTCGCGTTCGCAAACGCAACGAATGTCATTGGCCTCCTCTCTCTTTTCCTGAATGAATGGAATGATTCGCCACTCTTGGCCTTTGCAAACGCAAATCGACCATTGGTTTTTATTTTCGTTCTTCAGGTACGGGTCGGCCACCGGTGAACGAGTTGGGGTGCTTCGACTTCTTCCCTCAGTCGCCCCCAGCTATCCTTCCGCGTTCGTCAATCCAAGAAGCACCCAATTGAGTTTACATTAAACTTGGCGCGGAAGTCGGTGGAAAATAGGTAAAGCTCCTTTGCTTTCCAATGTGTCGACGTCAATTGGGCGACCTTTCACGACCTTTGCGTAGTTCAGTCGCAGGTACCTCCCCCTTTCGGCGGATATTGACGTGAAACGCGAAACGCTGATACCGTCGGTCTTGCGCTTGGTTCATTCACAGCAATGGGCGCCCAAAATTGCACAAGATAGTTTGTATCCACATAGAGCTCCAGTCGTTACTACGCCTACTACCCTCCGTCTGCATTTTGTCTCCACCACCCACCGCCACCGTTGTCACCCTCGCAAGCCAAAATCCTATCCAGCTACACGCAAGGGTAGAAACCCGTCATCCTATGACGACATGGGCCAGAGGGATCATTTAGCCTTTCCAAAGCACTTTATGCAACACCGAGCCTCGGTCGCTCCCGCCCCTTCTGCCTTCTTACTTTGGATCCGGAGTGAGGAAATGACACACCTTTCTTGGATTTGAATTGTCGTCAAGATGCTAGGGTACGCACTGCACCTGCGTAGATCCCGAACGTTGCCCAGCTGATTATCTTTATCGATTGATATAACGACGATGAGAAATAATCAGATATGTCTTTTTTCCTCCTCATCTTCCGCCGTGCGGGGGGGCGAGGGTCTTCTCGTACCCTCTATTAAGAACGAACGGAGTAGCGCTATTTCGAACCCTACTACGTGTGCACTCATTGAGAGTCGAGGTTGTTAGTACTTTGTAGCTAACGGACGGACGCCCTGGTAGCCAAGGCGTCCCAGCCTCGGTAACTTGTCAGGCTTGAGAGTCGGCACGTACACCCAGTAAGTAAGTGGTATTGTTTTCGACGTCCGTGGCAGATAATCCTTACTAATATAACAACGATGAGAAAGAGAGATAATACCCCTCTCCCCTCCTCCTTGAACAGCCTTGAAAACAACTTGGGCAGGCTATGACTAGGGTCTCCACATACCAACATCTATTAAGAACATATCGAATTGCTAAATTCGAACCAACGGAGACGAGGGTCACGCAGGTATACCGGACCGCCTCCTCAAATCACATACGAAGCCTACGACAACCCTCGAACGCACCTCGTAACGACAAACCAATATTAGGAAAGCTCGGGTGCCCTTCGCTGAGTTCCAAGCTCCCATTAACCTACTGTAACCGGAGTGGCCAAAACGGATGCGGACATACCCCCTGGTAGCCAAGGAGGCCTCGAGCACATGGCTTGACAGTGGCATTGGAACCTTAGCTTCCTCCTCTGAACCCCCCCTCGAAGTCGACCCGGTCGGACTTCGGTTGTAGCTTCGTCGTCGGTATCCATCCAGTCTACGACTGCAGAAACGAAACGATCGTCGATTTCCATACGGACCCACATTCTACACGTTTTTTGTATAATTATAACTCGTGAAAAACTCTGAACTTTCTCGATAGCTTTCCTAGAGGAACATAGACACCTATATATAGAGCTAGCAAGAGGAGCATCTTGGAGATTTGGAGGTCGAGAGATATGATAGAAGCGGCGAGGCAAGGCTGGGCTAGCTACACCGAAAACGTCCAAAAGAAGCCCTTAATG
>SDEE01001126.1:0-12621 GCA_004126415.1 Candolleomyces aberdarensis | reverse complement strand
ACCTAAACCGTAGACTGAATTTTCCATCAAAAACCTAAACGCAGACCCGAAACCTGAGCCAATCAGTGGAACCCAGGCTTGCGGATGTGTTTTTCGGTGAAACCGAGAATTTTTTGACGATAAATACTGTTATAGAGCAGGCTAAATACGAACTACGGTATCGAACTCCCAGCTCCATCCCTACAACACACAGCCAAGCAGACGCACGTGTCTCAGGCTGTTTGATAGTATATTCTCAGGACAGAGTGTTTGCCTACGTGCTATAAAGCAAAAGAAAGAAAGGTCACATCCCATAATTCAAAAATTAATCTTTGGTCTGGTTTGGAAGATATAATGGAGCGGATTTATAGATTTAGACTGTCTGATAGGCGAGTTTAGCCACCAGGCGGACTGTAGAGCGGTTTGCGATAATGCCTCTGAGGCCATCGACCAGGGACGGGAATAAGCTCGGTTCTGGTGGGAACGTTGGCATGTCCTGCCTCATTCTTTCCCAGAAGATACCGCGAACGGTTGCCAGACTCTCATTTTCAGAGCACTTCAGTAGAGTGTGCTCCGGCGATTCTGGTACAACCTTGCAGAAGCGGTAGTATCAATGCTTGACAGGCGGACGAAATTGATTTTTCATCAAAGAGGGTCCCGACTGTGACTTTCTGGGATTTCGGTTTGGCGCCTTGGGCACCGGAATCTTGACTAAGCTTAGCAGGTATGGAGAAAGGTCGTACCCTCTTGTCTTGCAAGTGATCTTAGTCCTATGTAAGGGGAAACGGGGGAAGCATCTTAATAAGCCATGATAGGACAGATAAACCTTCCAGAAGTCTCTCGTGAGAGACTTTATCGTTATATCACTACAAAATCATCCTCAATATTTTCTTATTTCAGTCGGAACGATGGTTAATCATAGCGGCGCCAGTCCCCGACTCAAGATGAAGGTAGGTTAAGACAATACGAAAATCGGGCATCAATCAGATTAAACAATATGTGAATTAATAGTTCTCAGGTAGCCAGCTTCAACTAGGTAGAGAGAGTAAGTGGGAAATGGTGCGATAAGCTTCACTGATAGAGTGAGCCGAAAGTTGAAGGTGCTGACCAAAACACTTCACAGCAAATGAAAAGATTAAGCCTGCCAATTTAGCTCCGAGATGACGATGCAAATTCCCATCTCATACACACTCTCTTACTTCTGGTCGTGGCTCCCACCAAGCCCACTGATATCCCTGTCGGTTGCAGTAAGCGCATTGACAAACTCTCGTCAGCACGTCTAAGACATCCATCGTTTCCCTTTACTCATCTAGCGTGGCTCTTTGAGTTGGACGGTGGTGTTGTAACCGACGACACTGATACCTGCCTATCCAAATTGCAGTGTGAAACAACTTTCACAATCGGCGCTCTCTATCAATGGGAGATGGATGTTAACGATGACAGATACATCGATTCGGCAGAGGACGTGAATCACTATACTTATTTAGCCTGCAATTGACCTCAAATAAAACCCGGCAGCACCCTAATGGATTGCATGGACGTTGAAGCACGTTCACCTCGGCGGGCTCTATCCAAGTGGGCGTAACTTTGTCACAAAGGTCCTGTGCATTCGAGCAATCTTTTGATCATTTTTTTGCAGTTCCTTGGCTGTCATGGACCACCCGAATGCGTTGAAGCATCTTTCGGCGCTAACTGTGACCGTCTTGTCGAGATCAAGCAAATTTACAACCCCAAGACCTTCTCAAAAATACCTTTTGGCCCTTGAGCTCAGAAGGCAAAAAGGTCAATCCTTGCTCGAACCACCAACTCCAGAGTTCATGGCAGGAAATCCCACGACAGCACAGACAAATTCGTCGCCGAGGATTGTCCCTCTGCGCGCCAAAGGTTGTTTGAATACCTCCTACGAACCCGTGTTGTTTTGACTGCTCTCCTGTATTCCACATGTGTACATACAAACATAATGTGGTTAGAGTGACTGCACTAGACTGATTTCATGAGTAAGAAACCATCTACTGTAGACTGGTTACAAAACTCCTATGCAAAATCGAGAAGGTGCAGATAATAGATGGCTAGCAATGAAAAGAAGTAGCGATATGAGGCCCAAGTCAAACCAAACCAAAAACTATAGAGCAAAGTGATAATCAAAAAGTAGAAAATCATAAATCCTGAAAGTGCATTGTAAGTAGTGCGGACGGTGTGGACGTCTGTCTCATCGTGATAGATTGACCGGTTCGAGGAAACTTGCGAGTGCCCAACCCACATTCCCTCTTACATCTCTACAGAGAAGCAGACAGTCTTCTCCATCATCGACATAGAGCGGTAGCTTGGGATGAATGCTCGGATGACCTGCTTCTTGTAAAACCTCGTACAGGTCGCCATTGACCAGGGTAAAGAACGGGAAAGAGAAATAAGACACGGTAGCTGGGACTTGGCAGGAATGGAGGACCTGACACACATATTTCGCAGGCTCGGTCACCCAACGGTCTCGATCAGAATGCGACTTATACCGGGAGTCAGGCTCAGGGAGATTAGGAACTGTTGGAGATTCGTGTACACGATCTCCGCGGTCTTTGTCTCCTTTGAAGAAAGAAGTGATAGAGCCGGACTTGTCGCGGCCATGGGTGGGTCGCTCCAAAACTATATTGGACAATTGCTTCCTGCCAGTCTGAGGAAGAGGATACTCCATGTTGGCCAGGACGGGGTGAACTGACGCGCCTGATGACCTTGTAGATCCCGGCTCTTGGTAGATCTTTCGGCTTTGGTTGATGTTCAGGGAAGCAAGCACCTCATCCACATCTATCCATCTGCTTCGCCAAACAGCCACGGTTTCTCCACGCCCCGCATTAAGCTCCCCGTCCACCCGCAGCATCTCCCAAAGCTCCCCCCACCTATCCTTCATATCCTTCCAAAACCGCATTTGAACGTCCGCCAGTCGTCTGACCGAGATGGACAATCCTTGGTGAAGTAGAGCGAGGTATGTTGGAAGCTCTGCGGCAAGTTGAGCTCGGAGAGCAAGATAGGTTGTAGATGCTGCAAGTAAGGTCTGCGGAGGTCGATTCTTCGCTGACACGTTCAAGCTGAGCAAATGATAGTACAGAGGTTCTTGTTCAGTCATTGATTCGAGGAGCTTGTACGGCTGGTTCATCGCCTTGAGCAAATAAACAATTTCCCTGAGGACGCGTTCGTGAATAACAGCCTCCAAGTTGACGCATAGCGGCATAAGCTGCCGTTCCACGAGAGTCAGGAAGGCTTCGAAGGCTTCACTCCCTTGTTCAGGGGACAAGCCAATAACCTTTCCGAAGCCGATAGACCAGGCTCTCAGAGCACCGACAACCTTGCTCATCGAACGTGCCCAGTCAATGATGTTCTTCGCGAACTGCTGAGCGAATAGTTCGATGCGCTTCAGCTCCTGACTCATCCGTTCTACCTGGGCTGCTTCCTTGTTCTCGTCAACTGGCTGAGTCTTGTTTACCCGCGTGTTCTTCAACTTTCCTAGATTAACGAAGGCGGCCACAGTAGTATTAACTGGTTTCTTCTTCGACGTGAGGGCACCCTTGCGCCGTCGAACCCCGTTCACGTTGCGCGCCACCTGCTCCATCATCGTCCGTGCTTGCCGAAGGTTTTCCTTGTCGGGATGGCTGTCGGGTGTTTCATCGATAATAGTGGAGAGGAAAACCGGATACTTCAAGAGACGGTGCACGGGCTTGATCAGCAGACACGCAAGATCCCAAGAGTGTGACATGGAGGAGGCAACACTCTGCGTGTGCGAAAGGTATGCCTGGAGCGACGGTGTCTGTGTGAGGTTATAGAGGTGCTGCAGCGCGCCAGGATGCTTGCTAATGTAGAGTTGATATGGCTTCTCAAGGTCAGGTATCTGCGCANGTGGTAAAAAAAAAAGGATCCGTTAACCCTAGAACGCGAAAAGACATGTTGCACAACAATCTGGATTCGTTACTCACGATCTGAAGGAGGAGCTCCCCAACGCGATCCTCTCCAACTCCGCCGTCTATGAGTGACCCTAGTGCAAGCTCCAACTGCTCACAGAATCCGTGCGAAAAGACTGCGAGTTCGGCTATATTGCTAAATATGATGTTCGTGTCGTCAAGCGACATCGGTGGACCCAATGATGCCCCAGATGAGTATGATGCTATCGATAACGGCCTCAACGACGATCCCGAAGAGTCAAGTACCGAAGCAGGTATATTCGGAAGTGGTACCGTCTCGCCTGTTTGTTTCATCGGGGTCAGAGATACTGTCTTGGGGGGGGNACTCTAGCTCGAGAACTCACCCAACGCCAAGGGGATATGCACGTCCCGAATCAGAGCGAGCTCTGAGGCGTAGGCTCTTTCAGATGAGAGAAGTTCGTGAAGAGCATTTTGCCTCTTTTTTATGGAAGGTTGAGATGGTACCTGCACGGAGAGGGAAGATGACGAGCTCAGCGATTCGCTTTTGGTCCGGTTGCTCGAATTCAAGCTGGTAGGCGGTGAGTTCAGGCGCGCCACCTGCACTTGCCGAAAGCTGTCCTTGTTGGGATGCCTGTTTAGCCTTTCATTATTAACTGATTTCTTCTTCGACGTGAGGACGTCCTTGATGACCTCGGCACGCCGTCGAACCTCATTGATGTTTTGCACCACCTCTTCCATTAGCGCCCGCGCTTGCTGAAGGTTCTCCTTGTCGGGATGGCTGTCTGGCGTTTCATCGATAATAGCAGAGAGGAGGGGCGGATAATTCAAGAGACGTTGCACGGGCTTGATCAACAGAGATGCAAGATCCCATGCGTGTGATACGGAGGAGGCAATGCTCCGCGTGTACGAAAGGTATGCCTGGAGAGCCGGTGTCTGTGGAAGATTTTGGAGGTGCTGCAGCGCGCCAGAATGCTTGATGATGTAGAGCTGATATGGCTTCCTAAGGTCAGGTATCTGCGCAATGATGAAAAAACAGGATTCATTAACCCCACAACGCGAAAGGACATGTCAGACTACAATCTGGATCCGTTACTCACGATCTGAAGGAAGAGTTCCCCAACGCGATCCTCTCCAACCCCACCGTCTACGAGTGACCCTAGTGCACGCTCCAATTCGTCACAGAATCCGTCCGAAAAGACTGCGAGTTCAACTACATTGGTAAATATGATTTTCGCGTCGTCCTGCGACATCGGACCTAATAGTGCCGTAGATGAGTCTGATGCTGTTGATGATGTCCGCGACGAGAAACCCGAAGAGCCAGGTGGCGAAGCAGGTATATTCAGAAGTGGTACCGTCAGGCCTGTTTGTTTCATCGGGGTCAGAGATGCTATCTTGGGAAGGATTCTAGCTCGAGAAACTCACCCAGCGCCAAGGGAATATGTACCTCCCGAATGAGAGCGAGGTCTGAGGCATAGGCTCTTTCAGATGAAAGAAGTTCGTGAAGAGCACGCTGCCTCTTGGTCGTGGTGGGTTGTGGTGGTACCAGCGTATTGAGGGAAACCAACGAGCTCAGCGATTCGTTTTTGGTCTGGTTGCCCGAATTCGAGCTGATAGGCGGTGAGTTTGGGCGGGCGATCGAGTGCCTGGAAAGCAAATACCCATGGTCCAAATTATTGATTATCTCGAGGAGTTCGTCGACGGTCGGGAAGGAATCTCTGTCCGCCATTGGGAAGCCTCCCGTCGAATTTGGATCCGCAATGATGATTGTGTCGTCAATCGCCGACGGCCCCGGTGCGTCGAGAGAATTCGGAGAGGCCGTACTGTCGTGAGTGTTTAGGCCGGACGACTTGGGGGAGATAGACCTGCCGGTGGCCAGAGCGGCGAGCGAAGAGGTTTGAGTGGTTGAAAGCCAGAAGAAGCGTGGTGTGGCGAGGAGCTGTTGTAGGATGGCTAGTCTTGACGCACGAAGAGCTCACGCAAGAGGAAAGCCTATTTGAGGCTATCGTTTTCAAGGTAAGCTAGGGAACATCACTATCTAGGATATCGATGTCCCCTACCCTATAGAGAAAGCTGTGACGCATATCACGCTCTGTCACGCCACGCGTATGTGACTCGTTCAGGGGCTTGTCACGCATTGAGAGCCAGCCAACATGACCCACAGAGACGCTGGCACTCTGCCCGAAATCTCTGTTCAATGATATGAACAGATGGTGAAGAAGTCTGATATAGCCTGACGAAGGGACTTTTCGTAAGCATTGTCCTGCTTTTGTAAGTCGGTCCTCCTCTAGGCTCTAGGCTCTAGCACCCATATGATGATGATGAAAACATGCCGTTATAGAATGATGGATGAGTGGTTTTGCCGCCCCAGAATATACTGTACCGACGCAGGTAAAGATCGTGCGACTCTTCCGTACCTTCCGGCCAACGGTCAGAAATGTCCAACTGGCGTATCAGGATTTGTCTTCCGAAGTCGAAATCACAGGAGAAACATTTTCAGACGATCCCGCCTTACACGCATTGACCTCAGGGCGGTCGCCGGTAAGGTGGCTCACGTTCAAGAAATGGTCATGTACGCCACTAAAGGGATTAGAGTTAGGTCTCAATGGACAAGACCTTTCTCGTCCCTGGCAAGCCGCACAATCCCCGTGTCTCACAGCGATATAAATCATCCTGTTGGCCGTTCCGAATATCAAAGAATCCTTGACGCGATGAAGACAAGCGATGACAAGAAACCGGTCTTGGTGCTCACTCAATCGTGAGTTCTGCTCTAGTTCTGCGAGCATGGGTCTGCGGCTGTCTCCGGCCTTGAATGGTAGTCTTTTGGGTTTGATGAATGGATTTCTGACACTAGTCCAGGGTAAGAGGGAGGGGCAGACGAGGAGACGGTCACTCCAAGAACCATGCACTTGCCGTGCCCAGCATCGGCCACTTGCCGCAAGTCTACTCATCTAGTGAGGCTCTTCGAGTTGGCCGGCGGTGCTTTAGCCGACTAAACTGATACCTGCCTACCCAAATCGCAGCGGGAAGCAGCTCTCACAATCGCCGCTCTCTATCAATGGGGATGGACGTTGACGATGACAGATGCGTCGATTCGCAAGAAGTGAATCGCTATACTTATTTAGCCTGCAATTGACCTGGAATCAAACCCTGCGGCACCTTCATGGATTGCAGGGATGTTGAAGCCCGTTCAAGTCGGCGGGCCTTAGCTAAGTGTTAGTAACTCTGTCACAAAGGTCCGGGGCACTCGAGCGATTTATTAACTGATCTCTGCAGTTCCTTGGCCATCATGAATCACCCGAACGCGTTCAAGTGTCTCTCGGCGTTAATTGTCCGCCTTGTCGAGATCAAGCAAATGTACGGCCCCAAGAACCTTCTCGAAAAATGCCAGAATTCATCGGCGAGAAATTCCACAACAGCCTAGACAAATTCGTCGACGAGGATCTCTGCACACCAAAGACCGGTTTGAATACCTCCTGGGAACTCGTGTTGTTTTGACTGCTCTCCTGTGTTCCATATGTCATATGTGTACATACAAATATAATGTGGTTAGAGTGACTACGCTAGACTAAGTTCATGATTGAGAAATCACCTATTGCAGAGCGTTCATATAGTTCTTAGGCAAAATCGAGAAGATGCAGATAGACGGCAGCGATGAAAGGAAATAGCTATACCAGGCCCAAACCAAACGAGAAACCATAGAGCAACGCGATAATCAAAAAGTAGAAGAAAATAAATACTGAAAGCACATAAACTAGTGCGGACAGTGCGGACGTCTCATGGTGATAGATTGACCGGTTCGAGGAAACTTGCGAGTGCCCAACCCACATTCCCGATTACATCTCTACAGAGAAGCAGACAGTCTTCTCCATCATCGACATAGAGCGGTAGCTTGGGATGAATGCTCGGATGACCCGCTTCCTGTAAAATCTCGTACAAGTCGCCATTGACTAGGGTAAAGAACGGGAAATTGAAATAAGACACAGTACGTGGGGGCTGGCAGGGATGGACGACCTGACACACATATTTCGCAGGCTTGGTCACCCACTGGTCTCGATTGGAATGCGACATATACCGGGAGTCAGGCTCAGGGAGATTAGGAACTGGTGAGGATCCTTGTACACGGTCTCCACGATTTTTGTCTCCTTTGAAGAAAGAAGTGATAGAGCCGGACTTGTTGCGGCCATGGGTAGGTCGCTCCATAACCATGTTGGACGATTGCTTCCTGCCAACCTGAGGAAGGGGATACTCCATCTTGGCCAGGTTGGGGTGAACGGACGTCCCTGATGACCCCGTAGGTCCCGGCTCTTGGTAGATCTTCCGACTTTGGTTGATGTTCAGGGAAGCAAACACCTCATTCACGTCCATCCATCTGCTCCGCCAAACAATCACGGTTTCTTCATGCCCCGCGTTAAGCTCTCCGTCCACCCGTAGCATCTCCCAAAGCTCACCCCATTTATCCTTCACGTCCTTCCAAAACAGCGTTTGAATGTATGCCAGTCGTTTGATCGAGATGGACAGCCCTTGGTGAAGTAAAGCGAGGTATGTTGGAAGCTCTGCAGCAAGTTGAGCTCGGAGAGCAAGATAGGTTGTAGATGCTGCAAGTAAGGCCTGCGGAGGTCGACTCTTCGCTGACACGTTCAAGCTGAGCAAATGATAGTACAGAGGTTCTTGTTCAGTCATTGGTTCGAGGAGCTTGTACGGCTGGTTCATCGTCTTGAGTAAATAAACAATCTCCCTGAGGACGCGCTCGTGAATAATAGCCTCCAAGTCGACACATAACGGCATGAGCTCCCGTTCCACGACCTCCAGGAAGGCTTCAAAGGCTTTACTCCCTTGTTCAGGGGACAAGCCAATGACCTTTCCGAAACCGATAGACCATGTTCTCAGAGCACCGATGAACTTGTTCATCGAACGTGCCCAGTCGACGATGTTCTTCGTGAACAGTTGAGCGAACAGTTCGATGCGCTTCAGCTCCCGGCTCATCCGTTCCACCTGGCCTGCTTCGCTGTCCTCGTTAACTGGGGGGATCTTGTCCTTCAATTTTCCTAAATTAACGGAGAGGGCGACAGCACCTGGTTTCTTCTTCGACTTGAGGACGTCCTTGATGATTTCGGCGCGCCGTCGAACCTCGTTCACTTTGCGTACCACCTCTTCCATCATGGTCCGCGCTTGCCGAAGGTTCCCTTTGTCGGGATGGCTGTCTGGCGTTTCATCGATAATAGCGTGGAGGAGAAGTGGATACTTCAAGAGACGTTGCACGGGCTTGATCAGCAGAGACGCAAGATCCCAAGCGTGCGACATGGAGGATGCAACGCTCTGCGTGTGCGAAAGGTATGCCTGGAGCGACGATGTCTGTGTGAGGTTATGAAGGTGCTGCAGCGCGCCAGAATGCTTGGTGATGTAGAGCTGATATGGCTTCTCAAGGTCAGGTATCTACGCAGTGATAAGAAACAGGATCCATTAACGCTGGAACGCGAAAGAATATGTCACACAACAATCTGGATTCATTACTCACAATACGAAGGAAGAGTTCCCCAACGCAATCCTGTCCAACCCCGCCGTCTACGAGTGAACCTAGTGCAAACTCCAACTGGTCACAGAATCCGTCCGAAAAGACTGCGAGTTCGGCTATATTGGTAAAAATGATTTTCACGTCATCCAACGACATCGGTGGACTCAATGTTGCCGTAGATGAGTCTGATACTATCGATAACGTTCGCAATGACGAGGCCGAAGAGTTAGGTGGAAAAACAGGTATATTCTGAGGTAGTACCGTCTGGCCTGTTTGTTTCATCAGGGTCAGAGATGCCATCTGGTAAGGGATTCTAGCTTGAGAACTCACCCAGCGCCAGGGGAATATGCACCTCCCGAATGCGAGCGAGATCTGAAGCATAGGCTCTTTCAGATACAAGAAGTTCGTGAAGAGCATGCTGCCTCTTGGTCATGGCGGGTTGTGATGGTACCTGCGTATCGAGGGAAAGCGACGAGCTCAGCGATTCGTTTTTAGCCTGGTTACTCGAATTCAAGCTGATAGGCGGTGAGTCCGGGCGGGCGATCTAGGACCTGGAAAACACATACCCATGGTCCAAATTATTCACTATCTCGAGGAGTTCGTCGATAGTCGGGAAAGAATCTCTGTCCGCCATTGAGAAGCCCCTCCCGTCGAATTTGGATCCACAATGATGGTTGTGTCGTCAATCGCCGGCGACGGTGGTGTGTCGAGAGAATCCCGAGTGGGCTTACTGGCGCAACCGTTTAGGTTGGACGACTTGGGGAGATAGATCTGGCCGGTGCCCTGAGCGGCGAACGAAGAGGTTTAAGTGGCCGGAAGAAGCGTGATTTGCCGCCACTGAATACTCCATGGAAAATCTTTAAATGAAGGAGGCTGGCACCATTGACATTGTTCAAATGTCGTTTATATTCGTTCTTATCACCGGCGCGATTCACCTTTCACTCACGATAATCTGAAGGTCGTTCAAATGTTGTTCAAACGCCGGTTCAATGCCAGATAAACGCGGCACATGCCAGTGAGTGCCCGTCGCCAGAGTATGCCGCAATTAGTTTGGAGGACGTCCTGCCTCTGAGCGAGTCACGCTCTGATAATGCGATTTGACAGATGACCGGTCGGTTTGGAAGCACGGAGACGAGTATGAATCATCCTCCGACCGCTTCGCGAGCATTGAGCGTGTGCCTCTCCGCGAAATCCACCTCGTACTCCCTGTCATGGGCAAGGTTTTCAGAGATGGAAAATAGGCTTAAGAACGAGGGACGACGGTGGGGGTGCAAGAATTCAAGCGTATTGACTTGCCGGGAAGAACCACAAGAGCTAGCTAGTGACGAAACATAGTAGGGAGCTGCAACGATCCGGAGCTTGACTTGCACACGGACTTGCGCACGGAGTAACGGACTTAACCGTCACACTCCCAGCGTTCA
The DNA here is from genome assembly GCA_004126415.1 of Candolleomyces aberdarensis. NCBI lineage: Eukaryota > Fungi > Basidiomycota > Agaricomycetes > Agaricales > Psathyrellaceae > Candolleomyces > Candolleomyces aberdarensis. The sequence goes on along the minus strand of SDEE01001126.1, from coordinate 1,804 downwards.
ATCTAGGATTCCCCGGACCAGTAGTACCTAAGATCGATTCGCTTCTTGCATCCGAAGCATCTCCCTTCCGAGTCTCTAAAAGAACTCCGCCTTATCATTTTTTTCCAATCCTCCAGCTCTGAGATTGATAGAATAGTACTATCCACAACACGACCTTCCAGGGTTCACGGACAAGTACAAGGTGGGGTTGAAGACATGGTTTTCGGTGTTGGGCGAAACAGGTAAATTGTTTATTGCGTGTGAGTCTGAGTGGTGATATATTTACCTCTGTATACGCCAGATGCAAGTCGGACTAGCTAGCATATGAAAAAACTAACGAACCGTGATAGTGGAGGACTCGGATCAGTAAGTTCGTCCGTCACCGCAGTGAGAGACTCAGAGAGGCGATCCTGTGACGCACAATCCACACCTTGACATTCTCAGATTGCATAAACCGAGGGAGCATCTTGATTGCAGCAATGAAGGTCTTAAAGGTGAGCCGACCGTCCGACTGTCGAGAACCTTATGCTTGTAAGCATGCCTCATTCAACTCCATGGGTCGAGATCGCCAAGCACCGGAAATGAGTACAGATCTACTCTTCGAGTAGGCCCCGGAACTCTAGTCGAACATGTTTGAAAATCTTCTGAGCCGTCGGGTAGTCGTTAAAGAAGGTGAAATCATGTTGCCAATGTCTCTGTAGTTGCCATCCCACCATCCCACTTCTCCAGGCAAAGTCCATATTTGGCCATGAATGAGTCGTGACATGTTGACATGTGACGAACACCCATTGATCGCGACTCGGACACGTCCTCCAATTCCTTTGACCACGACGACCACCACGAAACACTCACCGTCCTATTCCTGTGACGCTAGACACCGAAACATCAGATTAGGCGATTGTCTTGAGCATGACCAGTACCAGTAAGTACCGTTGGATCGTCGGCAAAAGTGTGGCATCGATGTTCATTTCCAGTAGATTCACGCATCAGCACCCCAGCGAAAGAAAACCCTTCCAACGAAACTCTGCGGAATGTATCTGAAGGAAGAAGCCTTATTTCTAGAGAGCTAGAGCCTTTCTGCCATTCTAAAATTGACCTCATCGACTTTGTGGTCAATGTATGGGGGGTTGATTGGGAAACGGCAACATCTATCGTCAATGATCCCCGTTGGACTCTGGATGAGGACCAGATCCGCCAGTACGGCGAGGTCTGCGAGCGTCATAAAGAGAAAGACATGCACGCATCTTTCTGCATAATCGTCGAGACGTTGTTGTCCCAACTGGCTCAATCTCCTTACCAGCCCCCAGCGGAGTTGTGTCACGAGACATGGGACGGAAAGGTTACCGAAGGCGTTGAGAGCTCAACCTGCCGAGGAAAGGAGGAACACCCTTTCATCTATGATGCGCCAGCCTCCCACTCCCTTCGTTGGTCCACAGTGCAGACCGTCGTCGAGTTCAAGAGCCGCGGGTCGGAGTATCATCACCTTCCCTCAATCGTCGAACGCTCTGAGGCCTCTCGTTTCTCATCCGCTTCCTCCCACCTTTCGGATGACTGGGTCTCGAATGAGGATAAAAACTCCAGCTCGTGCAGTACAGAGTGCTCGATCTGCGACCGAAACGCTCAGACTTCTTCTGACGACGCTCTGGCTGTCGCATCGGAGCTGAACGAGTTCGGAAAACGGTCTCGTCCAAGCGCTGGCCTGGACTCGGACGAGAGTGGACGAGTTTCCAAACGACGCAAACTTCCTGAAAACGGCTTGCAAGTCAGGTCACACGCCTTGGAATGTTTCGCTGCTACCAGCAGGTACTATGTTGTGTGCTTGGTC
>SDEE01001125.1:0-12629 GCA_004126415.1 Candolleomyces aberdarensis | reverse complement strand
TGCCAAACGCCTCAACCCGCAATACCGGGGCCTCACCCATGGAACTGCTTCGATCATCAGACAAGTGGGTATCTTTTGGATCTACCGAGGCCTTTTCCCTGTCGTACGTCTCTTGGCCAATATAAGTGACCATTGAGCCTCATATTTCCTGTCAGATGATGCGTCAAGGAACCAATTCTTATTTGACTTAAACACCTCGACTCTTCTCAAATCCTCGTTGAAGTTCGTGATCCGCCAAAGGATCCAATCTGGTAGGATCTTTCATGATGTCACTCGCAGCTCACAGCCTTGCCCACCGGCATACTTATCGGTCCTGGAGGTTCAGCTTGCGCGCTCGGAGTGTGTTAACCAACATCGAACAAGAAGCGACGACTGAAGATCTCGAAGATCTCGTGTCTTGCGCAAGGTTTTCCTGAGGTGAACCATCGCCAACAGTTCATCGGAGGTTGGTGTTGATGACCCTGAGGGCAGTGCACACAACTTTACACCAATCTGGCATTCACCCGTCAATCTGCGCGCTTTGCGTACCGTACTAGTCGGTCCTGCTGTGTTCATCGCCTGAAAGGCTGTAACTACGAAGTAGGGAAGCCCCTTTGCCTCGAGTTGCATTAGCCCCCAATACATACTCGAATTCGAACCTTGAGCTTGAACGCGACACACGCATGGTCTACCATATTCAATGCTCGGAGGTTATAACTACTGCTGTATACATTTCCATTGGTTACTGTATAGTTCCGCAGCTTGAGATAAATCGTGGACGTTTACTGAATTGTGGATGCGATGCTGCGCTCGCGTCCATTTACCCATTTTCAATCAGCTGGCTATGTTAACCTCTTCAAAATTAATACCCATGGTACGAGGCAGGGTGTGGCTGACACCATTTATAATTATGCATCGTTCACTGCTTCTCAGGGGCAGTGAGAAAAGCAACGAGGGAACATCATTGTCATCCATGGCAAACACTGACAAAGTGGGTCGTCTGCACTCGGTCACCTCGTTTGCTCGCCCGGAAGCGCCTCTTCAACCATTTTCGTGAAGAAACATGAGGATTAAATGTGCCAGCGGAGGTTTGGTTTCAATGATATCTCCCGTTTTGACAAGGACATATATATGGTGTGACATCCCCATTGCTCAACCGTCGCACACCAAGATTCCAACCTACCCAAAGTCCTCACTCCTGTCCTCGCGATGTTGGAACCCTCAGAGACTACCCATGACAAGGACCAAGGGATTCAATTCGAAGATCCTCCGACGAGCAAAGAGAAGGTTAAGGTTTGACGGCACTGCCTTTATGATCTGGCTGCAACGATCTCTCATGCAGTTTTTCAGCCTTGGGAATGCGGAAATTCGGAATACAAGTCACACCTTCCAAAGCCGAAGGAAGATTCATGGACCCAGCTTTTAGAACCTCGGCAGGAGAAAGACACGACGCGCTGCAAAGCGTGGAAGGAAGAAGTGCACCACCTTTTGATATTCGTAATTGTCCTATTTTCGTTATCGACGTCCCAATCGCTTAAACTACCATAGGCTGGTCTTTTCTCGGCTGTCGTCACGGCTTTCCTCGTCGAATCTCAGAAATCTTTGCGCACGGATCCAATCGAGGCCATTCTACTGCTGATGCTGACAAAAATTGGCGAGGCGCAGGCTTCACAAATTTCAAGCGGCGTCTTCTCGCCCCCAGAGGACGTCAGCGTCCGCATCAACACTCTGTGGTTCCTGAGTTTGGTTCTCAGCTTGGTCACGGTCCTCATCGGCACCGTATCACTTCAATGGCTACGAGAGCATCAGCGGCCATATGCCGACCTCGAGCCTCAAATCGCCTTCTCTCTGCACCAAATGCAAATGGAATCCCTGGACAAGTGGTGGGTTCCCCATATATTCACCATGCTTCCTTTGCTTCTGCAAGCCGCTCTCATCCTATTCCTCATTGGGCTGAATGAACTTCTGTTTAATCTAAACCGCACGGTTGCCATTTGGGTAGCCATCGCAATCGGATTGGCCCTGTTTTTCCTGGGTGCCACAACGGTTCTACCCACCCTACAAAATCTCTACCTCTTCCTCCCGTGGCGAATGGCAGCAGAGCCGCCCTCCCCATGCCCGTACAAGTCCCCTCAAGCTTGGGCTTTTCACCGTCTGCTTTCCCCTTTGGTGAAGGCCGTCATGAAGGCATTCGGTACCAACTTCGCCAAGTACCTCAAGGTCGACCCTGCAAATCTCACCTCTAAGAGTGGAAGAGTAGATTGGTGGGAGTCAATGCCCCGCGGTACCAAGATTCTCTTCCGCAACAAAGGGAGGGACACCTGGCTCGAGCATTCTGTGGCATGGCTCTTCCAACGGGATCTCGACTATATGAAGCTCGATGCTCAAGATAATGATGCCGCCCGAACGCTCTCTCGCCGTCCTATTCCTCTATACGACGCGATCCAAGGGATACTGGAAGCCAAACATGAGGCGTTCTCGCACACCCACTTCACTGCAGTAGATCACTGCATCGCTAGCGTTGTGGTCGCGAATGTCATGGAAATGGAAAAGCCATATGCACGGTTCCTACACCGTCTTTCACTTTCTCAGCCACTCAGCTTCGGCTTGCCCCCGGAATTCGAACCTTCCCCAGAAGATCATAACGTTCTCCAGGAGGATGCCACGCTGCGTCTCTTCTCTCGTGGCACGAGTTTCGAAAACTTTTCTCCTGAAGCCATCGAGAAATGCGTCGAGATATGCGTTCGACTCACTGCGTGGATGTACGGTGGACAGGAAGTGAGAAAGCGCCCAACTACTACCCGCCCGTACCCAGATCGTGCGCATCAGAGGCTTCCGATCCACTTGGTGGCTTATGCGCTTGGAAAGCGTCCGCTAGATTCAGAGTATACCCAACGTGCGTCTTTTTTCACTATTTCTCGTCTGTTGCGCTACATCGGGGCTTGTCCTGCAGAGATACGCCAGCAGGTTCGCCTGATTGTGCTCGGTTTTTTCGAGCGCATGGGGCCCTGCAATTATCCTCCAAACGATCAGGCGAAGAGCCTCGATACCAACGAACGTCGGTTCCTATCACATGCAGCGAAGATTCTAACCAGCGGTGATGATTCTGATATCTGCGACGAGATTCTGGACCGCATCCACATCCGTCCGAGGGACGATGTGTACCAGGCAGCGTATGTATTTTGTCATGCGATCCTGGCACGCGGGGTTGGAAGCGCCACACCATCCTCTCTTCGACGGTTTATAAAAGCCCTTTACAACTACGAAAACCTCAGGAATCCTCCGGGTTCGAACAGACGGGCGGTAGGACTCAGGCGCTTAATTTTCCACCCCAATGAGGATTGGACGAAGTTTATCCGCAGAGCACAGGGCCTTGGTATCGAACTCGACCATGCTGACGAGACGGTTGGCGACAACGACACCTCGCGCAGCACTCTGGACGATGGAGTCGAGCAACCGTCGCATACCATAGTCGACATTCTCCCACCTCAATCACCAGCATAATTCCGAATTAGCTACATTTTTACGCTTTTCTTTTCTATTCGTCTATGCAACTTCCATCCCAATGTCATGATTGGAACCTCATTTTTGGTCATAATAAGGTGGCCCTTATCTGTACGCATTCTGATAATCCTAGAATCTAGCTTCGCCAGAACCCGTTTACTTGTATGCTCCCTCTGGATGCCCTACCATTAATAGTTCTTACTAGACTCGACGGCTAGGCCTCTCCTTGGCATTCCTTTGCTCTTCTACTCTAGCATTACTTTCATGGCATTCAGTCCATTCGTCTTTGACGATAATGAAACCTCCTAAGGTAATCTCCAGCTCAAAGGCCCATATATAATCACGGTGCCAGGGCGATCTACGCATTATTGGGGCCCACTGGATCTGGAAAGTCTCCGGTTTGGGTACTGGGATTGGTGGTCCAGAAGGGCAGAATCTCGCTTTTATTGTTCCGGACAGCGGCCTGGGACTGCAGGGTCAATTATATAGTCTTCGCCGACACGGCCGTCGCAGAACGAAGGGCAGCAGCACTCTTGCTGAACACCATCCGATACTTTGTCCGTTGCGCATATCGTGGCTGCGCTGGTAATGAATCAATCGGTTGTCGCAGTCCTTCCTTCCTTGACCGTCGTCTTCACTTTCCTTGGTTCTTTGTCCCCCTCTTCATTCAAACAGAGCTCCATGATCGGGATGTGGGATTTTTCAACAAGAAAATTATTGGGATATGCCGTTACTACAAGGGAGTCTGTCCGGAACATCGTTACAATGAATGTCGAGAATGAGAAGTGAGGAATGCTTGAGATCCACTAAAGGGCGAGTCAGGTCTTGTGTTCAAGGCTCGTGGGTGAGCTACAACTGCACATGTGCGCAGAGCGTGGCTCCATGTATTTGAAATCCCCTTCAAGGTCTTGGGAAGGTCTGGCAGGTCTCCGAAAGGTATACCATCGGCGAACAGTACTGAGCTGGTGAACTGAACACCTCGGACTCTTCAAAATTGTCTCCAAATGGTAGCCCAGCTTTCAGCAACGGCTGTTGCATGGGTTTATAGTGAACGGAGAGTGTAAGATGCAGATTTAAGATGATAAGATACATCATAAGGCGTCGAGGCGACCGAAGTTCAATCGGGAGCGCCATCACGGTGACTACTAAGCCCATACCGTAATCTAGAGTCTCGCATGGAGATGCGCAATCCGATTGCATTCGGCTTGTGTGGTAGAGTCTGTGTAGACATATGTAGATGTTCGTTGTAGCATCAGGATCTTGGGGACAGTATTCTATTTAAAACCGAAAATTGAGTATAAATCATGAAATGAATTGAAGGCAAAAGGCCTATCGTAGGGAGCTGGAAATGGCGAAAACACAAAGGATTCGCGTAACAGAGTATCAAAACCACCCGGAAAACTGCAACCCAAACGAGTGCCCTTGGGCGTGTGTGTCACGTCTTGGATTTCTTGGGTTTCTTAGGTTTCTTGGATGTGAACATCTGTTAGGTAGGTAACGACTGAGATGAGAGATACTGGACTCGAAGTAAGACGATGGAACCTGCCTTCTTGAACAGGAAAGAGAAAAATCCTTGCTTCTTGTCCTCTCCTTCCTTGGGAGGCTCTTCCCGAACATGACCCAGCTGCAAAATCCGATGCAAGTCCCTCTGAAATACAGATAGCTCGAGTGGGGTGAGGGCAAGCAATTTAGACAGGACCGTCCAAGCTGAGTCCGTCGTGCCGAGGAACCGTTCGACTTGGACACCCCTCTTGATTTGATTCTTCCATACGTTGGTCTTCAATTGTTGCTCTCTCTGTTCGAATACGGCCGGGCGTGCCTCGGATGTACGGTCCCATTTAACCGTAGCCAGTAACAAGTGGCGAAGTGGTTCTGGGTGTTTAAGATAACTAGCTGGCCATGTGCGCCCGTATTGCGAAGCGCCCCGATCTTGAGTGATATCGTGGATGTAAATAACGCCTCCCAACCTCGCGTCGCAAGTACACCTAGAGTTTGGTGTGATGTCAATAGGATTAAGCCCGAAAACGCTGTGCCAACTCGCCTGTTTGTTAGCCATTCGCCGATCTTACGGAGTATGTCGGCATCGCTTGAGGTTCGATGGTAATTGTCGAAACCAGGGGTATCGACGAGAATCAGCGAAGAGCTCGGGTCGCTGGGGTTGCTCAGGAAGAAATGTCTAACAGGTAAATCTAACTCATCAGCGATCAACATATCGGCAACCGGGGCAATCTTTCTTCCAGCAGCAACATTAATGAACTGAATATCGTCGACCTGGGATTGAACAAGACGAGCCGTAGAACGTCGGACTAGCAGCACTGACATGGCTTTTCCCTGCTCCAGTCTGGCCGAGCAATCTACAGAAACGGGATCTATATTAGGTGAACTCTGCACACCACAGGCTAAACGGACTTACAAGATGACGGTTCCCGAGTCTTTGGTGATAGTAATACTATCGTCTGAACCAGGGCCCGGCGGAGTGGGTATACTAGTAGCTGCCATGATCATTATTGTGCTAGTGGAGGTCAGAGTGTATTCTATGTATACTCGTTACGGAATCCGCGGCGTCAAATCAGCGTCTCACGGCATTTTTTGCCATGCGTTCTCAACGTTCCGTACCAACATGGCAGCCGCGTGTCGATTATATTATAGACTCTGTTAGTCCAAGATGAAGTTCCGGGGTTGTGGTCAGGGGAACCAACAAACCAGACTGCCACGTTCCAAACAGGCAGGGCATGTTCTAAATGAGCGAAGGTATGTACCATTCGACCACAAATGCCATTGGAATAGTGAACCAGACATGCACATTTTGGCATTCTCCCCAAATCGCAATTAGGGGTTTGCGACCACGTTCTAGTTTACTATTTAGCACTCGTAATATCAGTCTGATTTACAATACACACCCCATATCATAGGGGCGCAATAGATGGAATACCACTACATTTTCAGGCGCACCAGAGGTCATTTGCGAACGCGATTGCTCTTGAACAAACCCAGAATACCAGAAAGCCGGTCGAGGACTTTGTTGCGGTTTTCGGTTGCCGAGTTGGGATGACGACGCTTTTGGTGTTGTTGAAGTTGAGCGAACCCCTTTCCGATATCGAACTCCTGGCCGTTCTCAAGAGCAGGGAGAAAGTTGTTGACAATGGTCCAAGCATCTTCATCGGCTCGGAATCGATGCACGCCTGACCCTGCCTTCAGGATACGCTCCCAGCGCGCCTTTAGTGACTGATACCGACGCTCTCCTACGTCCCCGCTGTAATCCCACTTGGTGGTCGCGATAATCAACTGTCGGTAAATGCCAGAATCTAGAGAGCGATCTAACGCCTTCAATTCTTGGTCTTCAATGCCTTGATACTTATCGGTACTAATATCGTAGAGGTAAATGACACCTCCGCGACACTTCCCACTGGGGAACCTGTCGGTATTGGGAAGCTACAAATCCGTATCAGAACAGAACAGAACACTTACGACCGTTTGAGCCAGTCAAGAATTTCTCGCAGGACAACGGCATCCGACTTGTCAGGACTGTCGAACCCTGGCGTGTCTACGACAACGAGTCGACGGTTTTTCTCCAGATCGATCACGGCGTGGTTGACTTCTTTGGTGCAARGTTGAAGTGAGCCATCCTCACCGACAGCCATCCTAGGCGCAGATTCGGGAAGAAGGGCGTTAATGAACTAAAAATTAAATCGCCTCATCGTTCAATTGCAAGGAACGAAAAGTGCATACGGTGCTCCTCCCAGAACCTATGACGCCTGTAACGCTATTGAAGGTTGGTAAAATGCTTGAGTATGGAAAAGTCTCCGATACGTACAGAAGAACGATGTCAGAGCTTCGAAGTTCGGGTTCAGGCATGCTTTGAAATCAGGAAGAGCAATTATCTGTGCTAGAGTTGTTTTATCCTTGTCAACCGACTTCAGCTTTTAAGGTGACACTCAGCTGATCGAACTGGCACGAAGTTTCCCCGTTTTGCGGACGCTGCGCTGGGTATGACAGGTAGCACAATCTACGATCCGGCAGGCACCCTGATTCCGTCCTTCTATATCGAACGCTCAGAAGGGTAACAATTCCTTGAAAACTACTCGGTTAAAGTGATCATCTATCGGACCTTGAACACGTTTTCAGCGAGTGTGATATGGGATAATTTTTATGAAACCAACACCGTGCCCCAAACCCTACCTCGTGTTTTCCTGGTTTTGAGGGTGATGCCTGAAATCCAATTCCCGTTTACTAATAACCCCCATTTGTGCCGCGACCGCCTTCAGTACGTCGGGAGGCGATAATGTTACTCCAACCTTGAGGACACTCGAGAAACCGACATAGCAATTGCGCTATCCGTTCTTCTGTAAGTCCACGGTAGCGGCAGTGGACAGTGAGCTAAAGCAGAGGGACCGAGTTGCGTCGAGAATGAAAGGGCGTGGGAGTGGCAAAGTTCTTCGACGAGCTGCCGCGGAAGCTCACCGAGATGAATCTCAGTAAACTCCGTCTAAACCAAATTAACGGTACCAGCTGCCACGTTCCTCAACTCATTACTATCGTGCTTAACGCTGAGGCAACGAGAGCCTCAGATTCTCAATCTGCGGGGCCATCTTTTTGACCTTCTCCTCTTGCTTTTGAAGTTGTAGCTTCTCTTCATTTCCCGGGCCTGCAACTGCGCGTTGGCCTCCAACGCCAACATCTGAGTCTGTGCTTCGAGCACCTGCTGAAGTTGGTTTCGCAGCTCTCGCCTGGTGAATGAGTTGATGCCGCTTGGCGAGTTCCCCCTGAACCTGGTATATTCGATTGCCTGCGTCTCGACCTGTTGAGTACAGAGCGGACGACTCCCTTAACACTCGCTCCCTCTTCGCCGGCGACAAGTCGTTCAACTCGTACACCACCAGCAGACATCGTCTTTCAGAGATTAGTCTCCAGCTCTCCCTCTTTCTTGTCCAGATTTCGTCCAAAAACTCTCCCCCACTTCGAGGGAACCAGGACGACCTTTTCGAATCGCCGCAAAACTCGCTGAATCTCTCGGGATTGCAAAGAGCTTCACCAGAGAAACGATCATCGGAGATATCATGCAGGTACATGCCCTTCCCAAACCATGTTTCGTGATATCTACTCGTTGCAGGGAACTGAAGCGGATGCTCAGGGAATAAGATCGTGAAGCTCAAAATCCCCAGAGTTCATGTTGTCGAAGCCGGGCGTGTCTCTTCGATCACAATAGATCCAAGCTGGCTCGCACAAGACACCAATTCTTCGACAACCACGACCTTTCATTTTGATCCCAAGTGACTGGTGACCGAGGACGCTCTTGATGAACTTCCGAGAAACGGGTGAGGGGGTTCAATCTCCCGCTAATGATAAGCTTGGTTCTTACGCTACTCTTCCTAGTGGCAGTCGCTTTCATGATTCCGATTCCCAAAGAAGGGCTATAGACTCAGCGGGTGAAGGTATCAGTTTTTCGTTAAATCACGGAATTCTTGGAACAACACCTCGACTGGCACGTCTTGTGGTACGACAGTATTCGCTGGAAACCTCGCTAAACGAGTGAGGGCATCGTTTTCACAATCTATGAACATATTATGAAAGTCATTGGATAGATATACATAACACAGCTCTGTACGTGCGCTTGCCGTGGGTGCTACTTTCGTTCTCAAAAAGTACAGCTGACATGGCACTGATACTACGATACTACGAGGGATGGATCTTGTGCCGTTCTGTGCTGATTAGCGGGAGACGGGACCTGAATCTCAATTTTTGAGCTGGATCGCCATGCCCGTAGGTTCTTGGTGTTATAATGGCTCAAATTAGTACCTTGGAACGGACTCACCAGGGACATCGTCCCCAAAAAAAAATCTCCTAATGGACCCTTCTGCTTCTTGCCAAAGGTCTTTTCAATTTTCATGAGATCTTGGTGCAGGACGTGGACTGGCAAAGGATTTGATTGGTGCACCTCATTGAGGATCTTCCATGCAGACTCCGAGTCCGTATTCATGAATCAATGTGACCTTTCACCCTTGTCCGGTCGCTGCTTCCAAGCGGTCGTCGCCAATTCGGCCTCTCGTACATCATGGTTTTGCTCAGGTGCCGTAGATCCCACTTTCCCGTCGCCAACCGTAGGTGTCCTCAAGGTTCGGGGTGCGCAAAGTGCCTTGTGGGCCAGATCAATTTCTTGCATGATATGGCTCCTCGGTCCCCAGTGGTATCGTGGAGATGGAGGATCCCCCCTAGTTGAACGTCGGTGCTGCACCTTTCAGATAGACCAATATTCTAACTCGGAAGCATATTACTGCCTCTCAATCCAGGTTCGTATCCCTCCTAGTATCTCGAGATCATGAGTGTGGATGAACTCCAACTCGGGGAAATCAATAGAATAAGCGGCCGCTGGGGTGAGGATGTTGCATCCTCAGTGATTGTGCAATGGTAGAATGTTCGACAGGCGTGACTATCAAAATTTCCGATCCTAGAGGAACTATCTTAGTCCGTATATTACCTTTGCCTACACCTGACCGATCAACCTTGAGATCAGAGCGAGATTGTACAGGATGACCACACCCGAGCTGCCGTCTAAAACAGGATGTCTGGGTGTGGTAAATGGCTGACGGTTAGATGCTGCTTCAGAAACCACAGGACGAGTGAGTATATCAGGCGTGAACGGTTGACGTCAAAGGTAGGGTCCTAACGTGGCTACTCGGAGCTCATATTGGAAAGGCGCATACTTAGGAGGATCCGTCGCCGAATTCTCGTGTGCCATATACGTACTATGAATTAGCGCCCACTTTCGTGCAGCCCTACCAAGTAAAGCCGGTACATTGTTGCCTCCGATTGACCGTGAATATTTGGCACGGAACGAAGGTGTTCACTACGACCCACGAACCTAACCTGCGCCTGCTTCTACAGTTCTTGAGGTATACGTATATGGACAGTATCATGAGGGCGGTGCGCGCAAGGGCTGCCCGTTGCGGTATGTGTGCCCGTTCTGTACATTGTACTGCGATACAGTGTCAGAGGTAAGACGCGCAAGCACACAGGCAGACACATATATAAAAATAATCATTGTCGGCCAGCGCTATCTCCAGAAGCAGAGTAAGCTCTTTCGCCGACATGATGACCATGGAGAGAACGACTAAAAAGGTAAGAACACTAGCCTCTATTACTACTAGCCAGAATTTAAAAAACCACTGGTCATATGTGTCAGACTTACTTCTTCTACCGACGGAGGATGCTTGTGTCTTCGTCAATACAGTTTGATTTCTGAGCGTAATATCTAACTTCGCAACAGCTCTCATAGGGATTGTGTCCCTTCAATGGCTCAGAGAGCACCGACGGTCAACTGACCACCCTGAGCCTCAAACAGCCTTCTCCCTGGATTGAATGTAAATTGAGTCTCAATTGGTAACTTGTTCCCCACTTGTTCACCCTGCTCCGGTGCTGCCGCTGCGAGTTACACTTGTCTTAATCCTGTCGGTCTCAAGGAGCTGCTGTGGGGCTTAAATCATACCCTATTCAGATCTCTTCAACCATTGGTATTTAAATCGTCTGGCATCACTCACCGTATGCCCCATCACCACTTTTTCTGGAGAAGACGGACATCTACCAAGAAGTACATTCTGAAGACATTCTATCATCCCCAACAGCAAGGAGAAATTGGCTCCGCCCTCATGTGCGCAGATCCGAGCTCCTTTAGGAACAGACAGAAAAACACCTAAAGACTCATCCTTGGGTCACGATGTAGGAACGTGGATACACACACTGGTAGAGGAGGAAACTTCTCCGTCGAGGCTTTCCGCGAGGCAAAACCTTCACATTTATAGATTCCGGCCATTTTCCTGGGTCTTTCCAATCAAGAGTTTCGAAGGATTTCACAGGTGTGTGACGAGGGTGAGGCCAATAAGGAGTGAGGCACTGTCCCATGGTTTGTTGCGTATTCAAATTTGAGAATGACTACCTAGGTAAAAAACGGACCAATGGGCTCTTACAGCTAACTGCAAAACGATAGACCAGATCACACTTTCTTCCGTTTTTGATATTTGTTTAGTTGTGGAGCAGTGACGCATCCAACCAAACACWCAAATAGGGCGTAGGGAATGTGGAATGGCTCTGGTCATTGGAATGTTGAACGGTCAGTTCGCTGAATTCGGTAAGGCACGCGGACCATGTTTGTTTGTACAGCTCCAAAACTAAACAAATATCAAAAGCGAAAGAAAGTGAGATCTGGTCTATCGTTTTGCAGTTAGCTGTAAACTAGAGCTCACCCAAGATTGTGATCGAATCAACATTATGGCTTTCCATGAAATTGCTCACCATCCGTCCTTAAAACACTGCAACTGGAAATTCTGGTGGGGTGTGAGTTTCTACGTCATTGCCAGTGACCAGCGCGCGGGCTGCTAGGCTTTATCCCCAAATCTGGCTCGTAGTCAGTGTGGGCGTCTAATGGGCGTCAGGGAAAAGCGGTGCTGAGGGACCGAGCGTGGGTACAGAGTGGCCTCAATGGCATCCCGACCTTCACCGGGTCACCCTGCTCTTTCTGTTCTCCACGCGACGAAGATAGCCTCGAATTCGAAACCCAAGAAAACAGGACGACTCAGAACAAGGCTTCACCGTTTGTTCTCGTCGTCCGGCATACGAGATGGCCAAGACGGCGAGCCTATCGCTCAAGATCTACAGGCGCCTGTCCAGGACCCGTCCTTGTCAGACAACTCAAAAGGGCTCACACTATCTTCGGGAGAGAAACATCGTGTGCCCGTTGTGGGTCCTCAACGAGGATACGCCAAAGCGATCGCTGAGGATGTGCCGTCATCCACGGGACCATCAGCGTTCATGTCGATGCTCTCGAGGGCTCACCACTTCAACGTTGGCGGGAACATTCAAATAGACTCGTCCCAGCATGTGCACACCTTGTGCTCAAGATGGTATTGGCGTCCAATGCTATTATACCAATTTAACCCGCTGACCCTCCGCGATCTGTTGCTTCAGGTTGGAAGATGTTACTAGACAACATCGCCTCAAATGCTTTCTACGATTCAGGAGCGAGGTTCGACCCTCCGAAATGCGACGAAGATACTCGTGTCGAGGTGATCAGCGAAATCATGGATTGGATCGGTGATTGGGAGGGTCCTAAACGCTTGCTCTGCATGACGGGTGCAGCAGGAGCAGGCAAGTCA
>SDEE01001124.1:0-12636 GCA_004126415.1 Candolleomyces aberdarensis | reverse complement strand
TGTGGGTGGCTTGAGCCTAAGTGGCTGGGACTTGGGTGGCTGAGATGATGACTTTTCTGTCAGCTAGATCAGCAAAGGTTCATGCGAAAAATGAATTATGGATGCCTTACGACCCATGTTGCAGTGAGATCCCAATAGCGAGGAAGACGTCAGGAATCAGGATCAGCTTTCTGATGCCCCTCTCTTGGGCCGCACGGTGAACTTTACGGCGGCAATCGCCAGCGTGGGACGCGATTATATAGATCCTCGATCAGTTTACTTCTGTTTATCATGATGTACGCCTTGGCGGCTACCTCCCTAGTAGACCAGTTCTTTGCACCCGTTCTGCGTTCTTGAACTGACAATTGTTCCCGCTATGACCTCAGTATATACTTCGCCATGTAGACCCACCGCCTAAACTCTTATCTTCGAAATAATAGCATTCCAATGCACGCCTACAGATCGCATTCAAGAGAGCGATGTTGCCTTAACCGGCTATTCCGATACGCCTTCTGGGTGGTATCCGAAAGACAATATCGCAATGGCTAGATAGCCTTAGCAGACGCTGACAGTAAGAAAATCACCTCGAGCAGGATTGTGCCCTCAGAATCGGTAAATTTGGTAATATTCAGAGCGATTCAACGTATACCCCGGGGATCCCAATACTGTAGCGAAGCAAGACAAGACTCGTTCATTCAATTCTTCGGCGGAAAATGTCTGGTCTCCGCCTGATCAGGACTCGCAATTCCAGTCTCCGTTGGTAGCAACGCTAGTACCGGTGGTATAAAAATCTAGAACAATGGAAAAAAAGCAAATGCCCGACCTTTTCGCTCCACCATCACTATCTGAAAATTCTTATTGTCACCCTCCGTACGATGGTCCCTTGAGTTTCTTTCTATTGAGCTTCGAAATGAGCTGATCCTACGCTGTTCTGATTCTGGGCCTTTGCCACCGCTCCCCTATCCAAGTCCGGATTCTGCTTCTTCACTTTTGGGTCCTGCTCAACTTCGTGACCGCGTAACTTAACCTCGCTTCTCCGCTAGGAGTTCACCCAAGGTGCTCCTTCGCGATGATATGATCTAGGTGAAGGAGAATATCAAAAATGAACGTCAAAAGACCCAGATTATCTTTGAGAGTTTGGAAGTCTAATCTGAGAGCGCGGTAATTTGCATTTGCCACCGAAGTTGAGAGACAAGCACCTTGTTCTCGAGGTGGTATAGGACGCCGGGTGGGGTGAGGGCGAGGGAGTTCGTCATCACACCCTATTCACCGTTCTAGGTCATCTACTCAGTAAGGTAAAAGGGCAAGAAAGGGGCAAAGAATCATACGCAAACGAGACTTCATAAGCACGTTCCGTAATTTCTCCTCTGTAGGTCCCCGCACGATGAAATTCGATAATTCCAATATCATTCTTATATATCTAACTAGGTGTAACGTCTACTTCGAGCGCCGTGTCCCAGCGCTAGTGAACGTCCGCTTCTTCCACCCACCCGCTCACTTCAGGCACCATCATCGTCCATTCGTGCTCCCTCTTCACCCTTAACTCCAATTGCAGCCCCCTAGGAACATACCATTGTATAGTCCGAATGAACCCCCTTTGCGGACTAAGATACTTCTCGAGATATGCGAAAATGACGACCCTTCGCAAATTTCGGCTAGCCTGTTCAGAGACATCGTCATTATGACCACTTCTAGCCAGTCGTGACTCGATGAAATTTGAGAGTGTGAAAGAACCAATAGGCTCTCTCTGGCGGCCAGTTCCTCGATCCCAATGGTCCCGTCGGATGTGAACTGAGAAAGTGTGGAGGAAGGGGATAAGGTATTCGTACGTCGCCGTCCGGGGATCAGGAGTTAGGAGGTCGAGAATGGAGTCATAGTGACAGTCGTTGTCCTGCAGCTCGATATCCAGAGTTGTTATAAGCGGGGTAGCGCGAAGAATCTTGCGGAGTGGATCATCATATATCCTGGAGGCTTTTAACGACAGAGTGGTGAGGAACTGAAAGGACCTGAGCTTTCTGAAGAATAGTTCTTCCTGCACGGATGCTAGCACTGGAAACTCCATCGACGACGTAGACAATGACAACATGAGTGTCTCGAGGTTGGGGAACTCGAATCGAGAGAAAAAGTCGGGGTACGTAAGTTGAGGAACATACGGTGACGTTTGAATACGCAACGTCTTCAAATTCTTCATCGCTACCATGCCTGTATGGTCATCCTGGGGGTTGGGGTGGGTTCGCGGCCATAGATCTTCAATCTGCAAGGTGAGCGACAGTAGGCGCAGTCGTTGGAGAGTTGGAAGTTGTTTCGTAAAGGAGGTGGAATAGGGACGACCGTATTCAATGAAGTGGGCAAGTCGGGCCAGGGGGAGAGATATGTGAGGATGGGCGCTCGAGCCGCAAAAGCTGCTTTTAAGAGCGACAGAGACCAGGGCCCGGCAATCTTTGAATGTTTGGATAGGCCCGTGGTCTCTACATGGGCACATCGTGCCCGAATCGTGGATTTCTAGGGACAATGTGAGTCGCTGCAAAGCCGGGAGCAGCCCAGGTCCAACAGCAAAGATTTCTTGCAAGGGAATGCGAACCAGGGACAGAACGGTGACGAAGGTGCTGCTTGCATTGGGCTGGATGAGTCTGGGGAGGGCCCCACCGACAGACCCCCTGAAATACGGTGGGACGACGAACTGAAGTCCGATCGGTGCTTGTTGGGCCCGTTTCAGCCATTCGGTGGACAATTGCAGACCGAAATCCCTGGATTTTGCAGTCATGCGAGGTTCCACCTTCAACGCCCTCCATAAAGAGGAAAAACCCATGGCCAAATCCTTCCAGCGGCGGCACACGCGTGTGAGCAAAACGAGGGCTTCATGTGGGTTGAACTGAATCTCCCGGCGGTTTGGGAGACAATGGAGGAATATCTCGCGTAGAATATCGTCCGGGACGCGTGTGACGGGGGCTAACGCTCGTGAAAAAATCCAAAGGGGGTAGGCCAGACGACTTTCGATTGTCTCGAGCTCCTTAAGCTGCTCTCGACAGCGCTGGATTTGAGCCTGAACGTCGGAAAGTTTTGCGGCGTAGTCATCGCGAGTTTTTCGCTGCGCGAGAACCTCCGCGTCGGTGACCACTTGTGGCTCGGGGAACATTGGTGGTTTCCAAAGATGATTTTCAGTGTTTTGAGAGGGGGACTGGTAAGTCAGCTTAAACGCTCGATCTCAATCAAGATGGGGATTGTACACCAGCTCTGGAGTCACTTACGGATTATGTTTAGAAATTTCCCCTGGTATCAGGTGGTGGGTGAGGAGGGAAGCCAGGAGCGTGCTCAGCGACAAATCTTCACTAATATCACCGATCCAAACAACGCAAAACATCTTCGTCTCAAGAGCACGTTTCTTGGCGAGTACTATTTCGACGCTTCCTATCCGTTCAGTAAAGATAGATATTCTAAGTAAGATTCGCATATAGCCAAATTCCATACTGTACTTTTACTGTTCCGGATGGGACTCTCATACCTTGCGCTAGTGTACTTCCGCTGCCTCCACCCATCCGCTCACTTCAGGTACCATCATCGTCCATTCATGTTCCTTCTTGACCTTGAGCTCCAGCTCCAAGCCCTTAGGAACGAATTGATTGAGTACCCGTATGAACTCGTGCTGCGTACCAAAATCCTCTTCGTGATGTGCGACGATCGCAATTTTTCGTAGATTTCTACCAGTTTGGTGAGAGACATCTTCTCGACCTCTGCTGGTGAGTCGTGATCCGATGAAATTTTCCAGTATATGAGGGTCCATGGCTTCCATCTCTTCGTCATCTTCATCCCGGTACGTCCGCTTTATGTGAATCGAAAAGGTATGGAGGAAGGGGATAAGGTGTTCAGAAGGAGTCGTCCACTGGTGATCCAGAGTTAGCAGGAGTAGTGGGAGATTGCAGTTATCGCGTTGTATTACGAAGTCGAGGTCCAATGTCGTAACGCGCGGGGTAGACCGAAGTATGTCCTGAAGTCCGGACAAGTCAACCGCGTGGCCCTTTATCGACAAAGATGTGAGGGACTGGAAGGCACTAAGCTTGTCATAAAACAGCTGCTCCTCCACTTCTGATCCCATCGGGAAGTCCAGTGGGCGATCCATCGATTCAATCATGAGTCTCTCGAGATTAGGAAACTCGTATCTCGAGAAGAGGTCGGGGTACGAAAAGATTCCCGGATGTTGAGGCATCTCGATGCGTAGCGTCTTCAAGTTCTTCACTGCTACCGTGCCTAAACGGGCATTCCTCTGAGAGGGGCTGGGATCATTTGGAAACCACACGTCCTCCGGAAGAAGCCTGAGCGACAACAGGCGCAGTCGAGGGAGCGTTGGAAGTTGGGTTGTGATCGAGGAATAGTATGGACGACCGCCTTCGATAAAGTGAAAGAGTTGGGCGAGCGGGAGAACGATATGGTCATGGGTTCGTGAGCCGCAAAATTCGCTTTGAAGAGCAACGGAGGTCAGATTCGGGCAGTTCTCGAATGCCCGAATGGGACCGCGACTGTAACATGGACACGGGTCGGGGGAATTTGAGTTAACTTGAACGAGTAGCGATAGTCGTTGCAAAGCCGGAAGTAGCCCAGGGCTAACGGCAAGGATATCTTGCAGAGGGATGCGAACCAGGGAGAGAACAGTGATGGATGTGCTGATATTGGGCTGAATGAGTCTGGGAAAGATCTCGCTGAGAGCGCTTCCACGGTATAGAGGGATAACGAGCTGAACCGCGATCGGTGTTTTTTGAGCCCGCCACAGCCACTCCCCGGATAATTGCAGACCGAAATCCCTGGATTCTGCAGTCCTGTAAGGTTTCACCTTCAACGCACTCCATAAAGAGGCAAAACCCATGGCCAAATCCTTCCAGCGACGGCACACGCGTGTGAGCAGAACGGGGGCTTCGTGTGGGTTGAATTCGATCTCCCAGCGATTTGGGAGACAATGTAGGAATATCTCGCATAAAACATCGTTTGGGGCGCGGGTAGCGGGGGCTGAAGCTCGTGAACAAGTACAAAGGAGGTCTGTCAGACGAATTTCGCGTCTCTCGAGCTCCTCAAGCTGCTCTCGACAGCGCTGGATTGAACGTCGGACAGTTCTGTGGCGTAGTCTTCGCGAGCCTTTCGCAGTGCGCGAACCTCCGCGTCGGTGACCACTTGTGGCTCAGGGAACAGAGGTGGTCTCCAAAGATGATTTTCAGTGTTTTGAGAGGGGGACTGGTGAGTAAGCGTAAACGCTCAATCAAGGTGGGCCCGATCGTACATCAAATCTGGTCACTCACGGTATATATTGATATCATATCGTTCGTAGGAATTTCTCCCCGGTACTAGGCGTGGTTGAAGAGGGAAGCAAGAAGCATGTTCAACGACAGATGCTCACTAATGACCGGTGACCGGTCCAAACAACGCAAAACATCTTCGTCGCTCGAGAGAACGTTTCTTGGCGAGTGCCATTGCGACCCTTACTATCCGTTCGCTGAAGATAGATACCCTGAGTGGCATTCGCATATACTCCATACTGTACATCTACTACTGTTCTGGATGGGACTCGCATACCTTGCGCTAGTGCACTTCCGCTGCCTCCACCCATCCGCTCACTTCAGGTACCATCATCGTCCATTCATTTTCCTTCTTGACCTTGAGCTCCAGCTCCAAGCCCYTCGGAACGAATTCGTTGAGTACCCGTACGAACTCGTTGTGTGTACCAAGATCCCTCTCATGATGTGCGACGATCACGATTTTTCGCAGATGCCTACCAGTTTGGTGAGAGACATCCTCTCGACCTCTGCTGGCGAGTCGTGATTCGATAAAACTTTCCAGTAGTTGAGCGTCCATGGGTTCCACCTCTTGATAGTTCTCCCCCCAATATACCTCCTGGTGAATGTGAAACGAAAAGGTATGGAGGAAGGGAATAAGGTGACCAGAAGGAGCCGGCCACCGGTGATCGAGAGTGAGCATGGTTAGTGCGGAATCGCAGTTGCTGCGGTAGGCTGCGAGCTCGAGATCGAAAGTCGTAACGCGCGGGGTAGACTGAAGTATCTTCTCAAAGCAGCCAGAGCTACGCAGGGAGGCCGTTATCGACAAGGATGTGAGGGACTGGAAGGCGCTAAGCTTGCCAAGAAATAGCTGCTCCTCCACGGCTGCTCCCGTCGGGAAATCCAGCGGGTAATTGCCCAATACAAGCATGAGTCTCTCGAGATTAGGAAACTCGAACCTCGAGAAGAGGTCAGGGTACGAAAAACCATTTCCAAGTTGGGGCATCTTGATGCGTAGCGTCTTCAAGTTCTTCACCGCTACCATGCCTAAACGGGCATTCCTCTGAGGGGTGCTGGGATGATTTGGCAGCCACACATCCTCCAGAAGAAGATTGAGCGACAACAGGCGCAGTTGAGGGAGCGTTGGAAGTTGGGTTGTGATGGAGGGATAGTGATGACGATCACCTTCGATAAAGTGAACGAATTGAGCGAGCGGAAGAACGATATGATCATGGGTTTGTGAGCCGCAAAATTCGCTCTGAAGAGCGACGGAGGTCAGATTCGGGCAGTTCTCAAATGCTCGAATGGGTCCGTGGGTGTAACATGGGCACGGGGTAAGGAAGTTTGAGTTGACAAGCAGCGAGAGTCGTTGCAAAGCCAGGAGCAGCCCAGGGCTAACGGCAACGATATCTTGCAGAGGGATGCAAACCAGGGAGAGAACGGTGATGAATGTGCTGGAACTGGGCTGAATGAGTTTGAGGAGGATCTCACTAGGAGCCGTTGAGTAATAGTGCGGAGGGACAATGAGCTGAAGCCCGATCGGTGCTTGTTGAGCCCGTCCCAGCCACTCCCCGAGCAATCGCAGACCGAAATCCCTGGATTCTTCAGCCATGTAAGGTTTCACCTTCAGCGCACTCCACAAAGAGGCAAAACCCATGGCCAAATCCCTCCAGCGACGGCACACGCGTGTTAGCAGAACGGGGGCCTCGTGTGGATTAAACTCGATGTCCCAGCGATTCGGGAGACAATGGAGGAATATACTGTGTAGTATCTCGTTCGGGACGCGGGTGACGGGGGTTAAGGCTCTTGAACAAGTCCAGAGGAGGTCGGCCAGATGAGTTTCGCTTCTCTCGAGCTCCTTCAGCTGCTCTCGACAGCGACGGATTTGACTCTGAACGTCGGACAGCTCCTTAACGTATTCATCACGAGCCTTTCGCAGTGCGCAAACCTCCGCGCCGGTGAACATTTGAGGCTCGGGAAACATGGGTGGCTCCCAAAGATGTTTGTCGTTGGCTTGAGAGGGGTACTAAGTGTAGACATTCGATCTCGATCAAGATGGGGACCGTACATCGGCGCTGATCACTTACGGTATATGTTGTTATCATATCGTTCGCAGGAGTTTCCCCGGGCGTTGAGTGATGGTTGAAGAGGGAAGGAAGGACAAACTCAGTGATAGATGCTCAACAATCCAAACAGCGCCAAACATCTTCGTCGCTCATAGAGAGGACTTCTCGGCGTGAGCCGTGTCGACCCGCGCATTCGAATTCGCCGAATCGAACAAACTTAGATTGGTGGGCGGTGATCTAGCATACACAGATGATTGGATAGCTACAGGGGGAGAGAGAAAACACGAATTAAACGATGATGGAAATCTTGGATGCAAGAGATGGAAAAGAATGGGGTGATGATCTGCGACTAGGGTATACATACTACCGGTACAGCCTGTTGTACATCCTTTGGAATGGAGGTTGAGAAAATACAGCTAATCAAGACAAAGAGAAAGCAATGGAAACATGCATGCGAGGAAATGACAAGAGCGCGTGAGAGCGGGCAGAACGAAAGCAAATGAATAAAGGAGGAAATAAACAAGAACGGATCGTCCACTCCCAGACCGTCGGTCACGAAGGATTCACCGACCATGGACACCATTCGGTCAACGATATTACTCATACCGACTCGTTTTCATCTCCCACATACCACCTCTACCCTTCACCAACCCCTCAAAGATGACCTTCTTCCCCATAAAGTCCACCTCAAGCACGCCCCGTTGAATATCCTGAGCGATATTCCCGCATCGACGCTGGAACGCCAGAGTTATAGCCTTCCTATCGTCCTCGGTTAAATCCTCGTTCCAATAATGCCTCCCCGTGATTGGAGTCATGAGTTGCCGGTACATTTGTGCTAGGACGTCATACACCGTCACTCCGTTCGGATGCGTTGGGCGGACGTCGATATACCAAGGAAGCGAAGGATGGAAGATGCGCATGAACGATGAAGGGGGTGTCGTAGCCAACTGGGCGAAATCAATATTGTTGTACGGACGGCCAATATTGAGAAACAGGGAATCTGACTCCACCGTCAGCGGGTTTTCTCGGAGATCGTGATCGATGGGCGGGCGTTGCGGGTTATATTGGAGTAAGGGATGCAGATTTCGCCGCGTCGTATCCGTATACTCTGCCCGTAACGTCAGAACACGATGTCCGAATGCGAAACGGACACTTACCTTGTACATCAGACCTACTCCTCCCCACAATGTTCGGCCACACTGCGGCCAACCCGCTACGAGGGGTATAGTCCGCTCTCCAATCCCTCGGTCTCCTAGCCAGGTTCTTCGGCCCATACGTGTCTTGATTCATCATATACGGAGGCGGATAATACCCCCATGGCTGGTATCCAAAGACACTTGGTCCAAACGGGGATGAAGCGGCGTTCCCAAACGAACTTGAGCGTTGCATCTGGTTCTTCTGTGGAGACGGTGCAGCTGACGCCGACCTCTTCACACTAACAGTCCTCTTCCTATGTTTCCGTTCCTTCATCGGTGCCTCACCCCATCCCACTCCCAATCCTTGTCCATTCGCTGGTGCAGCGCCAAAGAAGCCGCCACCAGTGATTCCATCTTGGCCGGCTGGGGCATATGCCTGCGCAGGCCACGGCGTGTACCCACCACCGCCAGTGCCGAAGGGAGGTGCAGAGTTTTGGCCAGTCGGTGTCAAAGGAGGTCCGTAGGAACCTGTGGGAGTTTGAGCGCCCCAACTGAGCGCCGGCGTATTGCTCCATGTCGGATGTTGCTGCCCAAAAGTCCAACTAGCAGCGCTGGTTGGTTGTGGTCCTGCAGGGGGTGGCCCAGCCCATGGAGGGAAGGCACCGACAGATTGAGGGAAGGCACCAGCAGATTGAGGGAAGGGACCGGCAGATTGAGGGAAGGGACCGGCAGAATGGGGGAAGGCACCAGCAGATTGAGGAAAAGGAGTTCCTGGCGCGTATGCTGAAGGCCATCCTGGGCTACGAAACATAAGCCAAAGGTCAGTCTCGCATGCAGATTATGGATTGCAATGGACGAGAAGGACAAGATGATGGGAGTACGATCGTAAAGTGGAGAGTAGAAGAAGATGCGGCGTTTACGTACTTTTGCTGTTGAGCAGCCGCAGCGCCCGGGAACGCATCGAAGAAACCACCGGGCTGCCCCCCTTGGCTGACCCCTGGTGGTGGTGGGTGGAACCCTACATCCGCATCGACCAAGCCAGGCATATCGTCATACATTCTGGGCGAGAGCATAAAAGCTGGAACCTATAAGCTATCTGGCACGTTGGAAGCCCGCTATTGCAGCCTTGGCTTGATCCAGCGGGTCGTCGTCGTCGTCGTTGCTACTCGTTGTTGAAATTCGTCGTTACCCTGATTAATTTCGCCGGTTTACGGTCAGTTCAAAACCACAGAACTGGAAAGCGTACTCACAGGATATAATACAAGAGGAAAGACAGAGTGGGAGACCAAGAAGAGCGGTATATCTACCAAGAGCACAGCTCTTAGTCGTAGTGACGAATGATGAGATCGGCCAGCTTAGGAGGCGTTGATGCCGCTGTTGGGCTTTGTTAGGCAACAGCCTCCAGAGTTTGGCGCCAATCATAATGAATCATATCCACGGACCCCGATCAGCTCCCGGCAGTGCTCTTGCCCCACGGTGGGCGCTGGAGCAATTTTACTCTGGATGTTCTCGAAGCACCTTCGAAAAGGGAAGCTTAACTGCATCTGAAAAAAAGATTTTGCACTTATGATGGTCAATTGAACGCGAGATCAATTACTAGTACTCAGGTCAAGCGTGCCAGCGATCATCCGTATGCACCAGCCGCCTGGTAGCGCGACTGGTAGCATCATACATTTATCGAAGCAGGAGCTCTCCGGGGATCTTCAGGTGGTGGAAGGAATGAAAGGACTCTGGTGTCGATCGACAGGTACCGATTTTATATAGACAGGGGCAAAGTTAGCGTGACGTGACGGAACGCGTCAAACCGCGAACTGTAACGCGTAACGCGTATGTGACAATAATCCCGACTTGGTAGGAGGCAAAAGACCCACTTTGAGTCATGGGTGACTGTATATGTTACAATAGAAATCCCACAGTACGACCATCAAGATCCCTGATACGTTTGCTCCCCAACTCTACGTCTCTTCCCTGCCCTCAGACTCCCTTCCTAAATCACGATTTATAACCGACTGTACGAAGGATGAATCCGTTCCTTGCGGTGCGAACACAACACCATTCGATAGACCGCCCTGCTCGTCTACTCTCGGGAATTGAGAAGCCCATGAGCGACCTGTTGTCACTTCAAATATAATCATCTGCGGAGATAATGCCTATGACGCGGAGAAATCAGCGTCAACCCAAGGGAATATTCAAGCGAAGACCCACGGTAAAGGCATAGAAAAGAAACGCGACGACGTAGGAAAATGAAAAGAAGGCTGGTTTTGCACCGTTCATCTGCTTAGGAGTACACAAGATCACCGTTGCATAAATGACTCCGAAGATGGAGAGAGGGAGGGCCGATTCAAGGAGTAGTGCCACGACACCGGTGTAAAGCTTGAGGTCCCTCGACGGAAGGACCTTCGATAGACTGCGGCGAGCACGGATCAGGTGGAAAGATATCATACTGGTGACCACAACGTTGGTCGAAACGGTGAGGATTGTAAAAGTGGATGTGTATTGGGTCTTGTTATTGAGAACGTCGGGGATTTTTCTAGATCCATCAAAGATACCTAGCGCTAGATGAAGGGGAATTATGGATGCATCCCAATACACCGCCAATTTTGCTTACCTAGCGCGGTGAGGCAGGTCAGGGTGGGTAGGATGGATAGCCACCAGCGATCTTTCCATATTATGTAGCAGCGGTACACCTATTGCCAAGNCACAGTGAGCATTCTGAGCATGAGGCTACGAAGCGCGGAAGCACCTACCATCGTAGAATCTGCAATAAACACCATAGCAGTTGTGGACGCGAAGCTCGCGTGCTGCTCCCAGCTGTTGAGCGAATCGACTAATCCATGAAAATAGTCCAGAGGGGAAGTAGCTTCAAACTCCACTCAGATCTCACTGGAATCCATACCGACAGCTCTCATCAACAAGATTTGCATGAATCTAACGATTCGAGAGGCCTGGAACGCGTTTGAGCAGAATTTTGGGGATGGCGTCGCGAGTTATGCTCGTTTCAAGTCGCCGAGAATCAGGCCCTGCGACAATCCCTTGGTATGCGCTTCCATCACATTTCTCATTGATCCAGGTCATTGAATTGACTATCCCATGTTGATCAGTGCCATCGACCTCTCGATTCTTTCGTTCCCTTCAGAGAATGCTCAGGTTGTTCTTCTGTCGTGTATTGCTCGGTAAAGTGTCAAAAGGAAGATTGGCTTGGGTTCCACCGCAAAGAGTGTAGCCAGGCACGCGATGACTACATCGGCAAGTTCAAAAGGCTCTCATCCAAGATTGTAATTAATTTATGCTGTTGATAGACTACAAAGAGAGTGGAGGCTGGTACTCTAACTTAACCAGAGCCCACCATATGGCCCATGTAGCCACTCTTTACAACCAACTTTTATGCGACGGATCCCATTTAGAGGATGAATCAAACTTGGAGGCCCATTCACCGCCTGTGTCTCATCCTAAACTAGTGATAATGGATTTCACTGTCGCTAAGGTAGCAATTTCTACGCACCTGTTAGCACTTCCAAAGTTTACCCGTCCCCGCCAGAGAAGCCTCTTTCAAGAGTGTCTCTCGAATGATCAGACGGGATCAAGGCGCCTTGTCACGGCCATCTTCCTGTTCGGAAGTGAGTTCACTGTCCACCTTGACATGAGACTCACCGAAACTGCAGATCGTCACTTCTACCCTACGTATAGCGCGTTCTGCTACGCGTGAGTTGTTCTTTTCGTATTACAATTGATTCCCAAGCCAACTCAAAGAGTTTTCTCTAGTATTCCTCGCCTTAAGCCCTGACACATCCAAGGAGTTAATCGAGTAGGCTAATCAAGTCTAGAGAGGCCGTGGATCTTTAAATTTTAACGCAGTATATATCTATACAGACAAAAGTATATTACTTTGCTTGTGACCGTATAACTGTGATCTTGGGAGGATGATTCCCGCGCCCTCTATATTCTACCAACCAATATTGATGTAGAGATCCTCCACTGACTTCGGAATGAATCACTAGGGATCTACCATCCGTGGAGCCCATATACAAAGAAAAGTCGTATGGTTTAGACGCTTCCAGAGATTGATCGTGCTCCGCGAAAACGACAAAGATCCCATACTGCGATAGGGATTGATTCCACTCCTCCAACATTTGGAGGAACTCACGGAAAGCCGGTTGGCTTGCGGGCCAGTATATGTCTTCTCGAACTTGAGGTTTC
>SDEE01001123.1:0-12636 GCA_004126415.1 Candolleomyces aberdarensis | reverse complement strand
GTTTGTGGCGGCGCTATCGCTACTTCTACTCTCGGGTCGATACGTTACGAAGAAGGAACACTTGTGGTTAATCTTACGGCTGTCGCACGTTATCCATCAGGCCGAACGGACTCTCAGTTCTTTGAACTGAGAGTGTACAACTACACCGACGACGTCGTCTTCCAGCTCATCCATTACTGAACCCACTTTTGTCTCCCTAGACGGAAACCCTCTAGCCTGGTACCCACAGTCTAACGACGACGACACTACTCCTACTCCTACACCTAGTTCCCCTCCTATTCGCTCTCTTGTTCCCTCTCCTACTACTCCCCCCTATCAGAGAGGATCCCTATCCTCGCCCCTCCTCTGTTAGGTCCGCTTCGCATCCGGATCCCGCATCACCATATCTTCAGTCCATGTCTGTTATCACAGAGAGACAGAAGATTATACCGAACATCGACACCTCGCCGTCTACCTGTCCACCTTTGACATCCGACGACCTTCGTTCATCCTTATCGAAGAACTAGAGCACCTGAGGTACACCATAACAAAATCCGGGTAAAAAGAAAAATTAGAATGGTACGCAGATCCGACGTGTCAGCGATCGGAGAACCGACCCCGATATGACCCCGCCGTTTTGATGTTGCACGCCGTTAGACGATGTGGCATATGTAACGCTTACTACCTACTGATTATTTCCCTCTATTTGTTTTTTATTTATACGCCGTATTTACAGTTATTTGGCTACCTATTATTTTATATATCTACTCGAGATGTAGATTACTTTCCTCTCAGCGAATCCGATAGTTTACCTCAGTTCTATCCGGGTTCCTCTTGTGTCTTACTTGCCCCTCTTGACGCCTACCAGCCACAACTAGGGCCGTACGCCACATCTTTTGAACTTTTCAACCAACTACCGCCTTCGCGAAGACCACTTCGCAACCCCTGACGTTGCTCGGCATCTGGAGGACCCTAGGCTTGATCACCCCGGACCAACCAGCACCCAGCAACACCTTATACCCCCTCATACCCCCCTTCCTCGACTCCGACTTCTCTCGCCAACCAGCAAGTCGTATTGAGGATGAAGAAAACGGCAGCGAAGCCAATGTCGACGTACCAGACTCAAGCTCGGACTCGAGTCGGTGGCTTACCTAGGACCCCGCCCGTTGCCACTCACTCGCTACCAGGATCCCTTGATGTAGAGAGTGAAAGCCCTCTCGTCGAGGGCGCCGTTACCGTTCTGCTGTACAGCGAGGTAGCAGCCTCAAGGCCGGTCTCTCGTGCCCCGTCCCCTGCCGTCTCGGACGCAGGACGTACCCCCGAACAGGGAGTTAGAACTAGTATTAGGATAGACATACCGGTCCCCACCACGGCGGCAGGGACTGAGAATACCCAGGCGAGCACGGCGCCGCCTGGAGATCCCTATTCCCCCGTACGTAGTTTTAATAACACTGGTTTTTCCATCGAGAACCGTGCCCCTCGTAAGCCCGTCACCGACAAGGACGGTTGGACCACTGTGTCTCGCCGTCATTGCGCTTACAGCCTCGACTCCGTTAACAGGAGTGAGGTCACTTCTATCAGGAACGATGGGGAGGAGCAAGCACACGCTCCCCCCGCTTTGTCCGCTGAGCAGGCTGCGGCTGTCGAGTACGCCATGTAGCAGCTCCCTCAAGGCGACCGCAATCGCCTTGCTCGCCATCTCAAAGCCGTGAAGGCTACTGGAGCTGGGAATGAAGATCCCAACGATAGCTCCAGTTCGGATTCGAGTGACGACTCGAATGACCGACCCACCGCCGCTCCAGAGCCTGGTCCCTCCAAACGTAAAGGGAAGGCTCCGGACCCTTGTAATTGGGGAGGCGTAGACTGGGGAAGTGACTCGGACATAGATGAGCAGGTGCAAGCCGCCGCTCTCGAGCAATACAATCGAGAGAAGAAAAAGACTTCTGGGAAGAAGAAGTCGTCCTCTAAGAAAAAGAAGAGGACTAAGTCTTCTCGTCGTCGTACCGACTCCTCGCCCGACCCATCTGTTCGTGACTCGCAGAACAACTCGGCTATGAACGCCGTACCTCGTTGCAAGCAATCTATCCTTCCCGTCCCGTCTATTCTAAATTTGATGCTCCCTCCTCGAGCACCTGCTGGAACGGACGGTCCAGATCGTGGAGCTCGCTGTGCTCCTGACCCTCGCCCCTCAGCTCAGATTCCCATCCACAGTGGGTTAGCTGAAGCGCTCCGTAGCGCTGACCGCTTGGGCGCCGATCCCAAGAACAACACGAAGCAGAATTCGAAGAAAAGGAAGAAGAAATCGATTTCAAAGGGACGTAAGAAGTCGAAGAAGGCAAAGCGCGAGAAGACCAAGAAGGCTAGACGATCTCGTCGGGACCCTTCATCTTCTAGCTCCTCCTCTTCGTCCTCTGACCCTGAGTCCTCGAGTGACCCTTCCGACAATTCTGACGGTTCTGACAACGAAGATCGTCGTGGCCGACATCGCGTACCTCGCCGAGGGCGATCTTCCCCTTCTGGCTCCGATTCCTCGACATCATCAGATTTGTCGAGCAGCTCTAGCGATTCTGAATCCGAATCGAGCGATGACGAAAAGGAACCCCCGCTGTCGAAAAACATTCTAAGCGGCATGAAAGTCTTCAAATTCGACGGAAACCAGAACATTTGTCACTTTGTGCGTCATGTACGAGAGACGGTGTCTTCGTTGGAGATGAACCGAGTACCTAAAAAGTACCAGGTCCAGGTGGCTGCTCGAAATTTAGAGAAGAAAGCCTATGACTATTACGAGCAGCGCATAGCTAATAACGCATCGGACTGGACTATCTCCCAGATGTACGAAGCTTTGTTAATCATATCTTCCCTATGGACTTTCGTATTGGCTGCCATGGTTGTTTCAACTCTCTCACCCAAGGAGGAAAGACCATTACCGAGTTTGCTTTCGAGCTCGAAGAACTCGCCGACTTAATTGGAGATGTATCAGAGCGCAAAAAGGTCACTCGCCTTTGGTACGGTTCTCGCCCCTCCATGCAGTCTGCCCTCTGGAGAGACCGACTTCATCCTGAGATGTCGTCTTGGGAAAAGGTGCTTGATCATGCTCTTTACATCGAGCTATCTGAGAAGCCCATGAAAAAGGCTGAGTCGTCTCAATCCAAGCCTTTTGACAGCAAGAAGAAGTCCAAATCTTCTCATTCTGGGAATTTGCGAAATACCAACTCGCATTCTCACAAGAATACATCCCTCACTGATCAGCAAAGCTCCAAGAATAATTCTGATAGGCCCTCGCATCACAACCCGTCATCATCCGGGAAGTCAAAAAGTAAGAAAGGGCAGGGCAATCAGAAAGGATTGTCAGAGCAGAAGCTATTGAAACGGGAGGAGGACAAACTTCGTGCGGCCAATAAATGTTTTCTTTGCAAGGAAGCTGGCCATGTCAAGAGAAATTGCCCGAAAGCGAATTCTGTCAAGTCCTCATCTAACCGTCCACCTGGAGTCTCAAACTTCAACGTTGAATTTTTATGATGCTGAAGATTCAATGGAGGGCGTGTTGGAGTTCTTGGAATGCGGGTCCATGTCGTTTGCTGAAGACGACCTGCCTTTTGGCCAAGCTCGGCAGACAGCTGAGAGTTTGCATCGCACCCCGTCGCAATTGTATCAGCCTGGTTTCCGTTGGAGGAAACCTCATCCTGACATGGACGATTGGACTCACCTTAGTCAACAACGTCTTTCTGATCAGCTAGGAAATGCGCATCAGAAGGTTGCCTTGAACATTCTCAATTCATTCCAACCTTACCCTGGAGATGTGACGCCCGCTGGCAAGGTACTTCATGGCCAATTTCGCTTTGTGGAGGAGTACAGTGAAGACTGTCTTCTCTACAATTGGCTCTTGGATCGATACTACCTCATCGAGGCTTGTCAACTTCAAAATCCCGACTTTATGCCAGGCAATTGGTATGCTCAAATTCGTCACATTGAAGCAGGATTGAGAGGGGAAGCACCTACCAATGGAAGACAGATGGGTGACGCTATTGCCTATGTCGCCGAATGTCACCTTCGTGATGGCATAGCTTGGTACTACCCAACTCCCAAGTCACTGTCCCAAGTCAACCATGCGGACCATTTCCGCGTCAGGCGGCATTCTGCTGAATTCTATGAAATTAGTGATTATGTCCATAGAAGTGCTGGCATGATTGAAGCATCGCACCTGGAGAATCCCCATTTCAACCTGGCGCGATGGTACTATCTTCTCATCCAGCAGAAGCGCAGCCACGGAAATCGCGAGCGTCCTTTCAGTCCCGAACCCCGCAACCGCTGGTCTCCGTTCCCTTTTGCATCATCCAACACCGATTCTTCTGATGAATCCCCCGAGGACTGTGACTCTGACAGATCAACCTCACCTCCTCCGCTTGTGAGCATTTCTGCTAGCTCTGATAGCAACTCCAGTAGCTCTGGAGAAGAGCACGATCCCTTTGATTTACCTTCAAGAGAAATTGGGGATCCTTATGCTGAACGACTTCAAGAGACTCTGCGTCTAGGCGCACTGTATCCTGGTGAAGAATCCTTGATGGAGAAGAGTTACGAGGAGATCTTGGCCCTCGCTAACAGGTTCTCTGTGAAGCGAACTGGGTCAGAGGGTCGTACCTTCAGCATTCGTGATACTCATCTGGATGTGGTCTTCCACGTGTCTGAAACGTTCGCCATGAATCCTAACTGCAGTCCTGGATTGTGGTATGCTCGTAAACGTGCTGGATGCATTAGAAATGGTGACCGAGAGTTTGCTGCCTGGTCACTCACCAAAATTAAGAGCCAGATCTCGATTGGTGCAGTGATTGAGGAGGTTCTTGAGTGGAAGCTTTTGGAAGGTGCACCTTATGCCCAGGACAATGTCCTCAGCGATCCGCATGACTTATGTCGCTTCTGCATTCACCCCGAGCTATCTCGAACAAGAACTGTTGAGGCTTATACAATCATTGATCGAGGGCTTGGTATCCTCAAGCAACTTCCAGCGAAGTTGGTTCAGAATTTTGACTTCAGACCAGCCGACTGGTTCCAAACGGAGCTCAATCTACACTTCCTCAGCGCTAACTCTCAAAATTCGCGAAATCACTTACCATTGGTGAGTCGCCCTGACTGTCCCATCTGCCGCAACACTCATCTTTTGTCAGGATCCAGTTACTCGGTTGATGCAATCGAGGTGGCGGGTATCCAAGTCCCCCGAGACTCGTACAAAGGTGTTCAGAGAAATGCAGCGTGGGTGAAAGGGACTCAGCGAATTGTACCAAAGCCTATTGTTGTAGTTGTTAACGTGAATGGACATCCTGCTCGTGCTCTTATGGATAGCGGTTCTCTTGGCAACTTCATTTTGTCAACCCTTGTTGATCAATTGAAGCTGAAACGAGAGAAGTTGGACGATCCATTGAATCTTCAGCTTGCTGTTCAGGGTTCAAAGTCGAAAATCACTTCTAGAGTCAATGTGAGGATCACTTACCAGGATGTCAATGAAGACCGAGGTTTCAACGTCATTAATGTCAGCAACTATGATCTTATTTTGGGAACTCCGTTTCTGTATCAGCATCAAGTATGCATCGGGTTGAACCCAGCGTGAGTGGTTGTTGGAAGCGCCTCATCTCTTCCTATCAAAGAAGATACAACCACCTGAGTGGTAGTCAGCGGAATTAGCGTTGATGACAAGGAGGTGTAGAGAGCTCGCGCCTTGTTGCAAGACATGGCGGAGCCGCTCTGTAAAGATCTTGATCAGATCCCTCTGCCTCCGCTTTGGGCTATCAACCATACGGTACCTCTAATTGATGAGAAGAAGGTCTACCCGTGGCGACCATCTAAGTGCCCAGAAGTTTTTCGTCCTCAGTGGGCTGAGAAACGAGACCTGTACTTGAAGTCAGGGAGGTGGGAGATTACGTCTGCTGGAAACACTGTCCTGATGCTGTTCATTCCTAAACCAAAGAAAGATAAACCTGAGTTGAGAACGGTTATCGATCTTAGGGAAAGAAATAAGAACACGAAGAAACTCACCTCACCGTTGCCTGACATTGAAGGAATCCTTCGTCGACTAGCTAACAAGCCGTTTCGTTCCTTGCTTGATATGAAGGCTGCTTATGAGCAGATTCGGGTGATACCTGAGCATGTGCCTAGAATGGCTATGACAATGCCAGATGGGAACATGGTTAGCCATGTTGTCCAACAAGGAGATTGTAATGTGCCTGCCACTTATCAAGCTCTCATGAACCACATTTTTTTTCCATACATCGGTCGCTTCATGGATGTGTACTTGGACGATATCATTATCTATTTAGATACTCTGAAAGAACACATCGAGCACTTACGACTGATTCTCGAAATTCTGAAACGAGAAAAGTTGTACTTGAGTCGTAGCAAACTCAGGTTCTTGGCAGCCGAACTCAATATCCTCGGTCACATAGTTGATGACCATGGAATTCGCATGGATCCTGCTAAGGTCGATAGCATGTTGGCTTGGAAGACTCCTACCAACCGTGATCTTCTCCGAGGCTTTCTGGGATCTGTTGGATATCTTGCAGATGACGTTCCAGGTGTCAGAATTCCGATGGGAGTGTTGAGTGCAATAACTGGAGACACCGTACCTTTCCGATGGGGTTTCACTGAGCAACGAGCCTTTGAGGACGTCAAGCGTCTGGTTCACAAAGCCCGTGAACATTGTCGAAAGCCCTTGGATTACTCACTTGGGGCTCCACCCATTTGGATGGTCACTGACGGTTGTGCTACTGGTGTTATGGAATAACCCCTATGTAGTTGTACCGTAGTTGTACCGTATCTTTTTTTCTTTTACTTTTCCTTTTTAGGATACCCTTGACCCTGGTCTTAGCTGTAGGAACCCCTAGCTTTAGCCCTAGACCCTGACCCTATGCCCCAACGTTCCTTTAGTAGTAACCCTTGACCCTGACTTTACCCTATCCCCTACCCTCTACCCTGACTTCTTTCGTTTACTCACTGATCATTTATTGTTTGGGATCCGATAGCATCAGTAGGAACACTTGTCTGTTGAATGCAGGCCATGTTTGTCGAATCAGCCCGGACTGCCCCGACCCTTTACAAGTAGTATAAATAGCTAGTCAAACTGTACAGTAGTTCCTTAGCTTGTTCTCAAGAATCCAACCTTGACTACTTGTACTTCAGAACACTCTCATCTCTTTCAGAACTCAGCCAGTGTATGCTCAGATTGAGAACACACTGGACACTCAACGACAAGTACTTGATAATCGTGACCATCGTGAACCTCGATCTCGCCAGAGGACTTCTCATCCCTCTCGGCCACTCCATCATCTGAATCCCGATCGACCGTGTTTTAGACCTATTCGACTCCACCCCTGGAACCCCGTCAACTCTTACGCTTCTTGAGTTCGTGGCAGCGCTGTCACTACTTCTACTCTTGGGCCGATACATTACGAAGAAGGAACACTTGTGGTTAATCTTACGGCTCTCGCACGCTATCCATCAGGCCGAACCGACTCCCAGTTCTTTGAACTGAGAGTGCTCAACTACACTGACGACGTTGTCTTCCAACTTGTCCACTACTGAAACCCAGTTCGCCTTGCTAGACGGGAACCCTCTGTCTTGGTACCCCGAGTCAAGCAACGACGACGACACTGCACCCACTCCTACACCTAGTTCCCCTCCTCTTCGCTCTCTTGTTCCCTCTCCTTCTCCTACCCCTTACAGGAGAGCATCTCTATCCTCACCCCTCCTCTGTTGGGTCCGCTTCGCATCGGGATCCCACATCTCGGTATCCTCAGTCCACATCTGTTATCACAGAGAAACCGAAGACTATTCTGAACATCAACACCTCGCCGTTTACCTGTCCACCTTTGACATTTGACGACCCATCTTCGTGCTCATCGAGGAATTAGAGCACCTGAGGTACACCTTAACAACTGGTATTGCGGGAGTCATTAGCCAGGGCGACGATTGGTGAACTGCCAAAGTTGCCGCATTCTATTCAGCCAAGTTAAATGACACCCAGAGGAACTACCCCACTCACGAGGTCGAGATGCTAGCTGGGGTCGAGTCTATGCTTCGACACGCAGACATTCTGCAAGGAGCTTGGTTTCAATGGATTACGGACCACAAGGGTCTAATCCATTTATTGGACCAAGACAAGCTCTCAGGTCGTAAAGCTCGTTGGTTAGAGAAAATTGCATCATTTGACTTTACTGTTGTCTATGTTCCTGGCACAGAAAATGTGTTAGCAGACAGCTTGTCGCGAATGTACTCTAACGACGCACCTGGAACAATTCGTGCTCCTTCGGAATATACGTACTTCGATATTGCAGATAACGATACTTCTGATTTTACGAAGTCGACTGCGCCGTTGCTAACAGGATTTGAAGCACTATCTGCTGTTGTCTTGAGTCGACGAGCCCGTTGGAATGTGCAGCCTGCAGAAACAGGACGAGATGAAACAGATGGTGAATGGGCTGCTTGGATCGCAGCAACCAAACGGTTTACTCTCAAGGGACCTCGAGAGCAGGAGGGCAAAATACAGGAAAGCAATAAGGTCACCGCACCCGAGCCTAGCCAACCTCAGAAAATTACGATCAAGATTCCCAGCAAAAAGAAGCGCCTTACCTCAAATAGTGTCGTACCTAACTCTGATCCGCTATTGAATGGAGCTCCACTAGGTCCTAAGCTATGGGACATGATTCAATTCACAGATGGAGTAAATATTCTAGAAGAGCTTCAAGGAAAATACCTCAATGACTCGGTATTCAAACCGATAATTGAAAACCCTTCCCAATTCCGAAACTTCGAAGTGTCTGATGGACTTATTTATCTCAAAGAGGACGGACAAAGGCTTCTGTGCATTCCAAAGATCCTTATCAACAGAAGAAGTGCTCGTGAAATGATCATCAACGAGGCTCACTTGCTATTGGCACACCTTGGAGCTAGCAAGACTGTTGCCTATCTTAGAGAACGAGTATGGTGGAAAGATCTGGTATCTGACACAAAAGCATTCTGTGAAACATGCGTCACTTGCAAGCAAAGCAAACCAGACAATCAGAAGCCATATGGCCTGCTAAACCCGCTCCCGGTACCTACCTCACCTTGGGAAGCAGTTGGAGTTGATTTCGTTGGACCGCTCCCAATATCATCCAATCGAAACGGTTCTTATGACAGTCTCGCAGTCATAATCTGCTTACTCACTGGAATGGTTCATCTTGTACCTTGCCGAACCAATCTCACCGCAAAGGAAATGGCCGAACTCATGTTTGAAGAGGTGTACAAACATCACGGTATCCCACGAGACATTGTAAGCAACCGAGACAAGCTTTTCACAAGCGTCTTCTGGCAACGCTTGCACAAGCTCATGGGAACAAAGCTTTGGATGTCTTCAGCGTACCACCCTCAGACTGACGGATCCACTGAGTGAGCCAACAGAACGGTAACTCAGATGTTAAGGCAGTGCATCAGTGATAAGCAGACCGACTGGGTACAGAAGATTCCAGCGGTTGAATTTGCAATTAATTGCTCCCGATCCGAAAGTACCGGATATTCGCCATTCTTCCTCAATACAGGACGACTTCCACGAGCAATGCTTTGGGACTCAGCTGGAAAGGATGAGTTTCCCGCTGTCCGCAATTGGGCACTCAAGAAAAAGTTAGCTCTTATCGAAGCGCACGACAGCATCTTAGCGGCCCAAGTTAAACAGACGCGCAAAGCCAATAGACACCGACGTGTGGCGCCGTTTACCAAAGGAGATCTCATCTATGTCTCAACCAAATATATGACATTTCCCCGAGGATTGGCTCGAAAACTCGTCCCCAAGTACACTGGTCCTTATAAGATTCTCAAAGACTTCAAGAATCATTCATTCTGGATTGACTTGCCCGATTCTTTGAAGTCCCGAGGTGTTCACAATGTCTTCCATGCCTCCTTACTGCGAATTCACAAGCCTAATAACGATTGTTTATTCCCTGGACGACTGGACTCTCAGATCTCAGTTCAGAGCGACGATATGATGAAGACCAAGTGGGCGGTTGATCATATTATATCCCATAAGGGGACAGGAAAGCATGCAATGTTTGAAGTCAGATGGAAAGCTGGTGATATCACTTGGCTTCCATATGACCAAGTTCGCGATACCCAAGCGATTTCGGATAATCTAGAGGCCTTGGAAATTACACAAATAGGAGAACTCACTGACGGAAAAGGTTCACCCCCAACTGATGACCCCAAAATATTCTTAGGAGTAATCGGCTTCATGGACCGTGATCACAATTGCCGCCACGTCCCTCATGTCGATTCCTATCGACCCTCCTATTCTTCTCGCTATCAGCCCAACCAGCAATCACATCAAGGACGAGAACGACGAAACAGACCACATCGGGAAGTCCACACCCCACCGTGGTTACAGTTCGCGTTCGATGCATCCCCCTGTTCTCAGTACCCGTCGATCGGTCAGCCCGGCTTCACTTGAGTGTCCGAAGAATTATACCTCGCATTCATTCCCAATTCCAGGAATCGCCACGACCCCCCGCCACTTGTCTTACATGCTGCTCAGCTGTATATGATTTGCTTAACTGACGACGCAATCCGGAGCGGAGCTAACGTCGATGTGCTGCCTGCTGATTACACCCTCGTTGCGGAAATCAACAACAATCATTGGCGCAACCACCCCAGTGGCCTCGCTTACTACGACAATTGCGGTGATACGAGGGCGGATAAGGAACCACTCAGGATCAAACGGTTCCACTTCAATGACAAGATGTACAAGCGACTTCCTCAAGGTCCGACCTTACTTGACAACACGGTAGACAGCCTCATTCAAGCTGTTAACTCCACCATTGGAGCAGTAGAACAGCTCCCTGTCATCTCGTCAGCTACCCACATACACGGACCATCTGTTCAGCCTGCCGGAGGTCAACATTCCTTTGTTGTAGGAGCAGGAACGAGCAACAGCTACAGCCAAAATCATCATAACGCGGAGCAACGCATCAGTACTCAACCTTCTGTCCCATTGCGTAACGCCGCCCCAGCTTGTGTCCCTTACGTCCAACAACCTTGACGATACGACAATGATCGGCGTGAATATCAACACAACCGTCGTTCTCGCTCCCGTTCGACCTTCAAGAATCAGTGCACGCAATCCCGTAGCTCTCGTTCGAGCTCTCCCCGACGCTCGCGTCGTTCCCCCACGGCTTCCCCAGTTCAACAGACGGTGACTCCCCCGTTCCATTGCGATCCTACTCCACCTACAATCCAAACCGATATAACTCCGGATGGAGGGCGTGTTGATACTTCCGATGACGTTGACAGAACTATACCACCGACTACAGTGTCTCTCCTCGATCGCATCAAAGGCATATCCCAGTCCTTGCCCGATTCCACTTGGGGAAATCACTTGGAACCTCCCGAAAACCCGCCAAACTACTACAAGTCTCAGAAGATCCCTAGGAGAAGGAAAAAGAAGGCTACCAAATCAAAGGATCAATTTCTTGACGCCAAAGAGCCAACTCCCGAGTCAACTCCCGAGCCAACTCAATCCTTAGAAGAACCCCCTCCTTCTGCTCCCATTACCGAGGACGCAGCAACCAGCAACCCTGCTAACGGCATGTTCGCCAAGTACATTGATCACTCTCTCCTCGAAGGTGTAGAACCCATGGCCGTTGATGAGCAACATTTTGTCGACCATGACGGATTGCCGCTGGACGAACCAATGGGCCCCAGACCCATGTAGGAATGGCGCGGGCTCTTTGTCTGACCTTTTTCGGATGTTCTTTCACCTCTCTATTTGTTTTTTATTTATACGCTGTATTTACAGTTATTTGGCTACCTATTATTTTATATATCTACTCGAGATGTAGATTACTTTCCTCTCAGCAAATCCAATAGTTTACCTCAGTTCTATCCGGGTTCCTCTTGTGTCTTACTTGCCCCTTTCGACGCCTACCAGCCACGACTAGGGCCGTACACCGCAGCATATCTCCCGCACTAATGCCATATCGGTTGCCTGGTTTTTTACTGATGACCGGTCCGGGCGCGGGGTCCATGAACCCGCCAGCCTTTGACACTTTCGATATATCAGACACCGACTTGTCTGTTTAAGTTCCGAGTAAACGTCAAATATTTTATTGATTTGTTTGATCACAACTTATCTTTGCTCAGTAAATGTCAGTTCACGTCGGTACCTTCAACGCCAAGCTGATCCACTTGTCTTTCTTGGATTCGGTACTTTTTTATCGATTCTCATTGCCTGTTTTTATCTCTGCTTTTTTGTCCTATATAATAAGACCACCCTACTCATATACAATCCATAAAAAAAAATCCCCTTTGTCGTACTGGTTGTACATCTTACTATTGCTAAAAACCTCTCTTTACTTCCGGGATTGAGCTCGCCGTTCCGATATGCCACCGCTCCTCCCGTCTCCCCCTCTCTCCATGGATATGACAGCGGCGCTGATGCGCCGTCTGCGTGAACACCCTACAAAATTCGCGAACTTGTTCATGTTCTTCACGAATGGACTTATAAATAAGAAAGATCTTCATGAAGTTGGGAANTGATAGAGTTGGAGTTTTCCCTGACTGCCAACTAAGCAGACTCCCCAGACGAGATGATGAAGTCTAGTACGACGGTTCAACGATGGTACTTTAAGTTCGTGAAGACCTCGT